>VXBZ01011314.1:102397-116020 GCA_013399135.1 Heliornis fulica | reverse complement strand
CTGGGGGAGAGCGGAGGGGGAGAGATGCTCGTTGGTCTCCGAGGCCGTGGGTAGGCGGGGGGGCTGCGGCCGCACAGGCGGTGTCCGTGGCTTGGGACACGTTGCCTACGCTGTCTGGGCTCCTTCGTTTTCTCACTTGTACAACAAAAAAGGAGGAAAAAAAAAAAGAGAAGAGATAACGGTGCTTTGGTGGAGGTGTGGAGGTGCCATCTCGGGTCTCAGCGCTGTCGCGGAGAGCGGTGCTGGGCTGGACTAGGGTTTTAGGCATGTGTAATCGTGTTGCTTTGTGTTGATGTGGTGGTACAGGTGGTTACGGTTACTGATGCTTTTAAGGGATATCGCCCTCTCCAGTGTGTGGACACAGGTGTGGCATCCGTTGTGTATGCTAATGAGAGATGCTGAGCTTTGATGTGCAATTGGAAGGTAACCCCCATCTTTCTTTTCAAGGGTTGGAGAAACATCTTTTTCACTAGTAGGTGTGCTAAACACCTCAGAATGTTTAAAAGGCCAATCCTCTTCCTTCTACCAGCCTTCACCAGCTGGTCAGTCCCTTTTGTCACATCAGAATTCTTGCTGCCTTATCTGCCCTGACTCTGAATGCATACAGACCACAAGTGCCCAGGGATGTCAATGGAAACACCTAGTTAGAGCAGTTAATCGCGTCCTTCTTTCATCTCCTGTGTTCCCAAGGCATATAACATAATCGTTTTGTTTACCCAGCCTCCTCCTAAGTCATTCCTGGTAACACTCACAACAGGTCAAACAGGAAGGTTGGCACTGCAGCTCTGACTCCTCATCACGTGCAGTCCTTTTGGTGTTCCCCAGCTCTGGGTGTGCATCCAGCACCTGGGCAGCAGGTACCAGCAGGACCAGTGGCGCTTAAGCTGTTACACAACTGGAAACTCACTTATGCCAGAGTGTGACTCAACTTCTTTTGATCCACTTCCCCGAATGCTCAGGAGAAATGAGACACATCTTGTTGCATGGGAAGGTGTTATAAATATGGACGAAATGTAGATATTTGGGAGGCTCTTAGCAACAAGAACAGTGTCCTCCACAGGTGTTTATGCAGTTCTGGCTGTTTGTCTTTTGCTTGTTTAAAAGATTCTGCATTATGCAGTGAGTGAGGGAAAGGTGTATGGAAAAATACTCTGCCAAAATCTTTATGGTCATAGATTCTAGTTCTTTTGCATCAGGAAGATTTGGAAGTCTTGGTGCTGGAAAAGGTGTAATTAAGTCTGCAGTTAGGAGTTGAGTGGTTTTCACCCTGTCTCATTCCTCTCAAACAGCAGAGGAGGAAGGGTCCAGTGCCTTGCCCACAGGAGGTGTGTGGCAGGGTTGGGGGGGGCACTCGCGTAGTGTGGCCAGGGGTGGGAAAGGGACTGGCTGGCTGAATGCCTGGCTGCTCCCAAAGCTGGTGGGCTGCTTTATCCAATCACTGTTTGCTGGGGGATGCTTTGTTCTAGTCTGAGCTCTGCCCTCATACCCTCTTAAAGAAACTTGAACAATATGTTGTTCCACTGGAAGTTTTCCTTGGGAGGACAAGGGGATGTTAAAGTTTGGGGTTTTTTTTCCTAAACTGTCCTGGAAATGTGTTAGTGCTACAAGGATAAAAATTCAGTAGCAGGACGATACGACAAAGTCTTTGTGTTTTTCTTGACCTGTTTGTGGTTGGTGTCACTGCACTGGGATAATAATCAATAGAGGCTGTGTGGGTTTCTGGGTTTTCCTGTTTTTGTGTTTGGTTTTATTTTTGTTTCAAAAAAGGAGGAACCAGGCTAGCAAACACCATGGCAGGATGAGTAGGTTAGGTGGGGCAATGCAAGTAGACCAGTCAAATGCAGATATATGGGCAGGGAAGAAAAACCAAGGGGCAAGAGTAGCTCTGGATCAGAGCTTTATTGCTGTGTATGGGGCTTCTTAGTGCAGGTGAATACTTACATATCCCAGCAGGTCCTGCAGCATAGACTGGTTGGGGAAATCCTTTGAGGTCCATCTCCATGTCATGCTTTCTGTTGAAAGAAAAGGGAAGGGACTCACTACCTTGNATAGACTGGTTGGGGAAATCCTTTATGGTCCATCTCCATGTCATGGTATGCTTTCTGTTGGGACTCACTACCTTATGTGGTCTTTGCTCTCAGTGGTCTTCCTACAGCTGAGGTGACACTGATAGGGGTCTGTGTGCTGATGGTGAAGCTGCCATAATTCCCAAGGATACCATACTTTGACCTAAGCCTTTCTCTAGTTCCTCTGCAGAAAGAAATGGCCAGGAGCAAGCACCATGTTCAGGAAACAGCATGATAACGCAGAGTGCTGGTGTGGTTGCTGGTGAAACGCTGTACTGGGCTGTGCTGGAGGCTAGAGCTTCTGATGCATGTTGTCTTTCTGTTGCTGTGACAGGATGCTGTTCCCCCTGCCTCTGCGGGTGGCCTGCAGCCTGCTTGCCTGGCTCTCTCTCTACGCTTGGTTCTGCCATCGCTACAAGCACCGGAGTTATGAGTGGAGCTGTCGGCTGGTGACACTGACCCATGGCATCCTTGCTACCTGTCTCTCTGCTTATATTGGCTTTATTGATGGTCCCTGGCCTTTGAGTCACCCAGGTGAGTAATGAATGATGTGAGCCTGAGTCCCACGGTGGGTGATGGCGTGAAGCAGGGTTCTACTACCACCTCAGTAGCTGGGCTGCTGGAGGAGTGATGATTGTGATGGTGTCTGAGCTGCTTTATGTTGGAAAGTAGGAGAGAAATGGAGAGACTGGTACTGCATTTTGCTAGTGTCATGGCCCTCCTCAGCTGCAGCCTCTCAGACTGCAATCACGTTGTGTGGCCATTATGTGTGTGCAGCTGCTGGACTAACAGCTCCAGTATTGTGACTTGTCTGACCTCTCCAGATGAGCTGTGATCAGCACTGCCAGTGCTGAAGGTGAATACCCAGGACCAAGCAGGTCCTGTCTGCTTGCTGCCTCCATGCTTTAAAGCTCTGTCCGGTGTCTTTATGTTTCAGGGTCACCAAACACAACCCTTCAGGTACATGTGCTGTGCCTTAGCTTGGGCTACTTTCTCTTCGACCTTTTCTGGTGTGTGTACTTCCAGACAGAGGGTGCCTTGATGCTGGCCCACCATCTAGTGAGCATCTTGGGCATCACAGCATCGTTGGCGCTTGGGGAGTCGGCTGCGGAGGTCAATGCCGTCATCTTTGGCAGTGAGATCACCAACCCGCTGCTGCAGGCCCGCTGGTTCCTGAAGGAGATGGGATGTTACCACAGCTTCACGGGGGATGTGGTGGATTTCTTCTTTGTGGTCCTCTTCACTGGCGTGCGGATCGGCGTGGGGGCCTGGCTGATGTACTGTGAGCTTGCTTCTCCCAAACCCAGGTGGTACATTAAGCTGGGTGGTGTCATCATGTACGCTGTCTCCTGGGTTTTCATGGTCAGCATCTGTCGCTTCGCCAGGAGAAAGAGCATGAAGAAGTACCACGCCTGGAGGAGTAGGAGGAGCGAGGAGTTATACTTGAAAACTAATGGACATCTGAAAAACCACTGACTGGATGCTGAGTAAAGACTTCCTCGAGTTCACAGTCTGGCAAGAAGGGGATCGTGCCTGAAATGCCACTGTTGGGAGAGGAGCCAACACACGTTAGCAATTTTGGAGCCAAATTTATCCCTGGCATAACTCCACTGAAATCCATGGAGCTATGCCATGGATTCATTGGATCTGCAGCGTTTGGCCTGGCAGGGGCTGGCTCGGTGCATACATAAGCATGTACTAAATGATACAAGTGAAAGAAGGGCTAATTGTACAGACTAATCATAACTAGTCCAGCAGTGCAGGTGTAAATACTAATGTTAGTAGTGAACTCCCTCAGCACTGGTAGAATCTGGGAAGAGAGGAGAAAATAGGACTAGACTTTCATGTTCAGTGTCCTGTACAGTCTAGACAGGTAGAGTGACTCTTCATACTGTTAGGAAGAAGCATGTTTCTCATGTTTCATCAGCTGGGATTCCTGGCTCTTCCACCAACTTGTTATGTGGCCTTGGGCAAGTCACATAACTCTAACTCTGTGCCTAATTTCCCCATCTGTGAATTGGGGGTGATGGAGCTGATCCATCTGTGTTATGCACTTTCAGATCTTTACTTGAGGGGTGCTATATAAATGCAAAAAGATGGTTGTTATCTGCACTTTGTTCATTATCCCTTTATTTCCTTTGGGAGAACCGATTTTGGTGGTTGAGCTAGAGTGTGACTCTAGAATGAACAGTATTTTAGGTAGGCCATTGTTTCCTACCCTTTCTAATTCCTTTTAATAACTTATTAAATAACTTATTGATAACTTATTTTTCAGTAGTGTGCAGAAGCTCTAATCAGCACTGGCACCTTGCAGGACTAGGTGCTCTGTGGACACGCTGAAAGTCACAGCCCTCGATGTGAAATGCTTCTCTGGCTTTTTCCTTCTTCACCCCTGACTTAAAAGTCCACCCACCCCCTCCAAATACTGTTTTTAGCTGCTTGAGTGACCAGCACTCCGTTCTGAGAAGCTCCACCAGGACTTGCCAGTAAGTGGCTCCCTGGCTGATGGACCAAACCCTGCTTTGTCTGCAGAAAACCAAAATTCCCTCTGCTGTGCTTGTTGGCCCAAGTGCAGTGTGTGCTGGGAGCCAGCCTGGAGCCAGTCTGGACCAAATGGCATGCCTTGAGGTTGTCAGGCAGATACCTTCTTCAGGCTGTAAGTAACTTATAAAAATAAGACCAGCAGTCTGCAAACAATCTGTACTTCACTGGTTTGGGCAGTCTAAAGGGAACAGGGGCCAGAACCTGGTTTATAGTGAAGGCTGAGTATTTCTGTTGCTCTTGAGAGTGTCCTTCCTGATTCAGATCGGTGTATCTGAACCCAGAGTCTGCCACAGGGTTTGGGGGTAGTGGGGCACTGTAGGTGAGTATCTGGGAGCTCTGTGGAGAAATGATCAATAAACACTTGAAATTAGCATTGATGTTTTTCCCCAGCTCTATAAATATCGGTTATGAGAAGAATGTTTCTTCAGATCGGTTCTCTGCCCTGTTCAAGACAGAGACCCAACCCCAGCTCTCCTTCATCTTGATTGATGCCTTGACCCCTGGGCTTTGAATTCACTTCTGTCTCCCTAATTGGATCTGGGTTGCTTTATAAAAGTGACTGGTCATAGGGTAAGAGAGAATTTTACAGCCTATTAAAGAAAGAAGCGAGAGGCATGGAATCCTACCCTTTTTAAGCAGAAAAAGTGAACCTGACTGAGACTAAAAATAAGCATTCCTTATCTGGTCTTATTTGCAGGGCAAAACTGGCCCCCAGTTGGCAGCTTCTGGTGTTTATTTCACTGTATGTCCTCAAGCACTGCTCCTTTGTTACTGCTGACATCATTATGATGGGTTATTTTGAGTCTCGGCACCAGGCCTCCAGCGCAGCTCAGGTGCCAGTTCTGCTGTCAGCCTTGCCCGTTGCATCCAAAGACCTGAAGAGCCCAAAGCACTTCAAATCAGAGCCAACTGATGGGTGAGCTGGTCCTTAAAAGGAAACTTGACTCAGTTAGCACAGTGCATTTATTTATTTAACACAAGACTATTAAGCCTCGAAGGGAGACAAGAAGGGCTAGTTGGGGCTTGCTGGTTCTTTCCCAGCTCTGCTGCTCCTGTGAGGTGTGTCAAGGAGCCTTTTTGCCTCAGCTTACCCACTTAATGAAGTGGGTACAGTATTACCTACCTCATGAGGTGTTTTAATTTGTTAACACTAAGCCACCTTTGATTTATGCTGGTGGTCTGTGTCAGGCTGTGCTCTATAAATGCTCTTGCTTTGAGCGAAGCGCTTTACGCCGTGACCCACCCTCAGTAGTTTGTCAGCTGAACCCAGCACTTCCCAGTGTGTGGTTCACCTCACAAAAGCAGTTTTGCAGTGCTGTAATGGGTAGGAGTCAGAAGGAGTAAGCTAGGAGTCAGCTTACTGAGGGTCAGCTATGCTGCTTCTTGCTCAGGTGGACTCCCAAGTTGAAGAAAGGATGTCTGGTGTTTTTTCCTAGCAACAATTGCAGTAAATCAGTAAAAAATTTCAGTGACCAGCCTGACCAGAGAATATGGGTTTTCAGCAGCAAGTTCTGAGGAAGTGTGGGTGATACCAGCCTGTGCATTTCTCTTGACTTTTCCACCAAGAAGTTTCTTGAGCAGTCCTGATGACTTGGACTCTGACCTCTGGTGAGGTTAAATGTACAGCTCAGTACATGGTTACTGTGGTGGGGACTGTACAGCCCATACCTGCCCAAGTGACAGTGTCAGTTACTGCAGGTACCTGTGAAACTTCTCCAGTGAAGATGTTTTGAAAGCTAATGCACTTAATGGTTGAGTGGTCCCCTACTTTGAACTAGGGAGGATGGGGGGAACTTGGTTGAGAGTTTAGAAGTCAAACAAGGGCATGAGAAAGCAGAAGAACAATTAGGAATGGCTTTATGAGGTAGAGCTAGCAACAATGTCTCAGAGAAAGGCCTCATAGTCTGTGTAGTGGGTGCCAGTGTAGAATCACAGACCCAGAGAGAAGAATAACTTCTAAGCTGTGGAGCATGTGGTGGGACCTGTCCTCAGTCTCATCCTTAGTGGCTAGAACAAAGTGTAAAAGGAAACTGCAGAACTAGTGTGAAACAATAACTTGTGTTTGAATTACTGTGTAATAGCAACTAATGTTCCACCAATGAATGGTGTAGATGCTTTGTATTATGTTTTATAAAATAAAGAGTATTTAATTAAACAATGACTTTTCCTTTGATGCAGTTCTTAAGCTGTGTTGTGCATTGCTGGATGAGTTGGCATTGCCAGTGTCTCTGAAGAAAGTGATGGTGAGTGCTTTTTAGGGACGAAGCCAACAACTTCTACAGCTTTCACCTTTATTGCTTCTTTGACATGTTAACAGGCAAAGAAACTAGGTTGTTTGCAAAGTTCTTGCAAATGTAGTAGCTTGGTATTTGCTAATAGGTGCTTTCACCTCGTTGACTGCTGAACAGGGGGCATTTCTTTCATTGTGTTTGCTCCCCAGCCTGTCACCTGCCTATCCTTGGGCAGCTTATGGGGAAAAATGTTTCCTTCATTTTCCGTGCCCTGGATGCCAGAGGAGAAGTTTCTGCTGTGCTTCCACATTGTGAACCTGGAGCAATTCTTATTTGTAAACTAAATATTTGTTGCCTGGGAAATGCTTCACTGGAAAGTCTGTTGGAGAGTATGTTTTAGCATGATTTAGAGTTGCCTTGTTTGTGTGGGGGTATTTCCAGTCGTACAGATGAGCCAAAGTCAGCGCTGTGCAAAGAAGCAGATTTAATCTGGGGTCTGGGTGGTGCTAGTCTGCCTCTCCATGCTCCTGCTGTGGTGTTAATTGCTTATGTACTGGGGGCTGCTTTCATTCAGAGCCAGAGAGAAGTGCAGCAGCTGGGAGCTGTGTGTATCTCATTCTCCTCATGCCCCAAAGCTCTCTGGGCAGGACGGGCTGTGCCACTTAATCTGCTGTGAGCTGCCAGGAGGATGTTGTGCAGGGCCCAGGGCTGTTTGCACAGGGGCTTCTTCCACTCTTGACGTGTGGTAGTTTAGCACTGGGAAAGGCACCAACTCACAGAACAGCTTTGTCAGGTGATTCAGCTCTCAAACTGCGCTTGGGGAAGACCCAGACTGTTGTGTGGGTAAACAGCAGCTACTCTGCCTTGCTTATGGTCACAGCATTCTTCCATAGACCCAGCATGCCCAAAATCTCTTTTCTGTAGAGAGTTAAGCCAATTTAGTTGTTTAGATATAACCCTTAAATCGACCTCAAAATCTTCCAAAGCTGGGGAGCAGCTGTGTAGCATGGAGCCCTCTAGAGATGCTGGCCTGTGTACACTCTACAGGCAGCCCTTCTGCATGGTGAAGGGGTCTTGGGGACTGCAGGAATTTATTCTTGGGGTTTGTTTAACCTCTGAAGCAGTCCAGAAGCAGAGAAGAAAGTACAGCAGCATTCTGAAGCTTTGCTTTGGAGCTGCAAGCATCTTCCAAACTTCACATCTTCAAGAACGAGTCTAACCTTAAGTCAGTGGGTAAATGTGCTTTGACTGTAAAGAGTTATATCTGCCTCCCTACCCCCAAATAACTTCATGTTTTTTATCTTCCCATTATTTCTTTTAAAGCCATTCCTTCCCTGCTGCCTCCTTTATGCTTCTACTGCTAGCCCTGCAATAGAGGTTTATGAAATTAACCTCCTATTTCAGTTCTCTGACCTCTTTTACTAGCTGAACTCCTTATTTGTGTTTGAAGAAATTGCAGTTTTTAAGTTATTCAAGGCTCTATTCCCTTGCAACTGTAGTCCATGCACTGATGTAAGAGCACAGCATTGTAAGTTTTTGGAGCCTGCTATTAGGCTAATAGAAGCATTCCCAGCAGTTCTGTTTCTTGGGCAAAAAAAGATGAGAGAAAGTTTTAAGCTTCGTGGAAGTCATGGGTATGTTCCTGATGTTTGCAGACTCTGTATAGCTGCCATTTGCAAAGACATTAAATTTCAGAGATGGGGAGAGAATCAGGCAGCATTTGATTTTTCTAGCAAAAGCAATTCTGAGCAAGGAGCAGCTGTTTTTTTTTTTTTTCTTTGTGATACCAATATACCAGCACACTCCTCTTTCCAAGTCAAATTCAGTATTTGTTCTAGAAATTCGTGTGACAGAAGGTGGTGGCTTTTCCTGGCTTTGTCCTGCTTCCAGGGGCAGTTTGGCAGCTGTAAGTTGGCAACAGAAGGGATATTTAGAAAATGACTTGAAGAAGGAAGAGAACAGAGCAAGGTATATGGAAAAGCTTTGGCAAAGTGAGAACTGTTTGCCAGTAGTTAATTTCCTGGAGGAAAGTATCAGTTTCTGGGGCTTCTCAAATGTTACAAAGTACAGGTTGTCCCCAATGTCTATGTTATGTTGTTGTTTACATTGTGTATCCTGTCAGAATTTTGAGATCTGTTTAGTGTAACAGATAATTCTCAGTTGTGATGGGAAACCATATTTTTCATTTATTTAGATTTTACCCTAATAAAAAAATACTTTTTTCTTTTTTTTTTCTTTTTAAAATCCTTCATCCTATCAGAGGACATTGATTCTAGCAGAGAGCAATAAGAAAGAAAGATGAGAGAGTGAACAGAATCTTCAGCTGCCCTTAGAAAGGTTGCTGCTTTAATTATGCTGATATGGAAAGAAAGCTTAGTGCTATAAAAATGCTTACTGTGATGCGGATTATCCAGGTTTAGGAACTGTAATAAGCTGTCACAGTGGAAGCCCTGATAGATTAGGCTATATGTGTCTCAGATAAGNTGTTTAGTGTAACAGATAATTCTCAGTTGTGTTGGGAAACCATATTTTCCATTTCTTTAGATTTTACCCTAATAAAAAATACTTTTTTCTTTTTTTTTTTTTTTTAAAATCCTTCATCCTATCAGAGGACATTGATTCTAGCAGAGAGCAATAAGAAAGATGAGAGAGTGCACAGAAGCTTCAGCTGCCCTTAGAAAGGTTGCTGCTTTAATTATGCTGATATGGAAAGAAAGCTTAGTGCTATAAAAATGCTTACTGTGATGCGGATTATCCAGGTTTAGGAACTGTAATAAGCTGTCACAGTGGAAGCCCTGATAGATTAGGCTATATGTGTCTCAGATAAGTATTGTGTTTGTGTCCAAGTGACTTAAAAGCATAGGCCAGCCCTGTATGCATTTTCAGGGAACTGAATACAGAACAAGCTGTCAGCCTGGGGGCAGCAAATCAAGTGCCTGTTTCAAGAATGAGATGGTAAAAGGCTTTGAATGGCCTTGTGGAGCACAGCACAAATTATTAAAAAATTATAATTTTAAATTAATAATTTATTATGAATAGATATTCAGATCAGAGTTGCATCCAGACAATCATCAGATCAGTTGTGTCAGTTTCTGAAGCAAGTGGCATCCACATCATGTTGAAGGTGGTTAGCATCAGCACCTGCTTAGAAAATTTGGTGGATGGGCAAGGATAGACACATGCCTGGATTTGAATCAGGGTATTGTTACCTTCTCCAGCTGCCTCTGAGATGGAATCTCAACAAACAATGAAATCCCATACACTTTCTCAGCTGGCTCAGAAGCAACTCATGCCAGAGCAGAGTTAGTGCTTAGGTGAGTTTGGATTGAATGGCAGGGCACTACAAAAAATCAGTGTGGTAGGAAGGTTTAACTCAGGCTAAGCTTGAGAGCAAAGCTGATCTTACCCCAAGGTCAAGGTCTTATCTGTGCTTCAGGAGTCACAAATTCATATACACATGTGGGAAATGAGCCCTTTTCTTTGGTAGCCTTGGAAATCATTTCACCTGTGCCTCCACTTTTCAGCTGTGCAAGGTGTAAAGGTTGGCTGGTGCCTTCCAAAAGTAATTACTATTTAAATGTTATGATGGAGGACAGCAAAACCCAGCTGATGGCCCATCATGCCTGGCTTGGAGCACAGTTTTACAAAGCTATCTGTTCTTGAGGACTGCAGGACACTGTGCTCACACAGCTATCTATCCTATCTGAGATGTTGTGAAAGGGACATCTTCCTCAAAAGAAAAATGGTTAAGTATGAGCTGGAGTGAACCAGCTGTCAGAGGCACTGCGGACAACACTGCCCGTGCCGAGCAGGGACGGAGATGCCACTCCAGGACTTCCCAGCAGATGGCAACAGCTCCTCGGCCACCTTCGGATGCAGGAGATCCGATGTCTTGGCAGACACCCTCCCCGACGCCTTCCTCTCCACGCCTGCTCCGCAGGAGCCCCGCGGAAGGCAGCTCCGAGGGGCCGGTCTTTTCTGAGCCATCCTCTAAAGCACGGGAAGAGGTTGTACTTCGTAAAAATCGACCTTAAAAGGTCCTCCTTACCTGAGCCGTTCAGCTCTGCTCTGCAAAAAATAGGTGGCGGGGACATCCGTGCTGGGGTCTGGAGACACGGGCTGCTGAGCTTAAAACATAGTTTCCACTTCTAGCATCTATGTCTGTGTAATGGTGCTATCTGTAAATTCAGGCTGAGGAGTTTATAGCTACCCAAACAGGAAAAAACCAACCCCAAAACCCGACCTCTTTTAATTGGCACTGCATAGTGTAATTGCTTATTGATTTTCCCACCCCAACCCTGGATTTCACACTATAAAACTGCCCAGACAGAAGTACCATAAACAGGCATCTATATTAACACAGGTATGCAATCAGCTCCCACTGAAACACCAGCACTGGCAGGAAAGAGAAGCAATTATGCTTTCAGAGACTACTTTTCAGCTTGTTTATTCATGCTTTTTCTTTTCAATTGTCACATTAAACACTGAAATGTGAAAGCAGCCCATTATGAGCAAGAGTTAATTTACCGAGCCGCATGGCATAAGGGTTTTATACTGCCTGTTTGTTACTGGTGTAGTTTTGTGTGATGCTTCTTTTGACAACACCAAGTACATTTTGGGAAATGTTAATCATTGTCACTCCACTGAATTTTACATCCATTTACTGCAGCACAGGATAAGTTTCCCTCTTGTTCGCAATTACTTTTTTTAAGGACTTCCTCCAGCTAATTATTATTGTCGTTATGTTGTCATGCACAATAAAATATAATTAAAGTAATAAAAAAGCATCAAGGCCTAATATGCAGATGCTGTGCCTGCCATGAAACAGGTCTCCCAGGAGCCTTCGTCTCTCAAGGCACTGTACTTGATGTTCCTGAAGTTAAAACCAGAGAGGCATTTATTGCAGAGAAGATGCAATAAAGACATATATAATAAAGACAGATGGATGGATGGATTCAGGCACTCCATTACCACAACCTCTGTGTTGCATACAGCTGTGTTGTATACAGCTGCTGAACAATTGGCAGTCGGGGCTGCATATCTTTCACAGGCCCCCTCCCCCCCCCTTTTATTTTTTGTCAAGTCTCCATCTTCCTCAAAAAGAAACCAAAAGAGGAAACACAAATATCCTGTATACATATGTCAAGTATCATCTAGAAAATGATTTCATCCCACGCTTCCCCTCTTCGCACCGAACTTCTTCAAAACAACAAATCCTTCAGACTATCCAGCAGTCTCCTGGCTTCCAGATTTGTGCTCGCTTTGCTCCAAGGAGCAAAAAGCTACATGTTGTAAAGCAGCAGGGTCCTGAGTTTAGCTTCAAACCAGGTATGGTCCTGTATGCTTTATGGTATATCTGGTCCTCAGTTTCCAGCCCATTTCCCAGACTCTTTCCAAGTCCAGAGTCCTGGCTTTGAAGAAGTGTATCAAGGTAAGATTAATTAAAGGAAAAAAGAATGGTGTTCTATGTGTTTTGGATCAGCTAAGATGATTATTTTGGTCTGTTGGCACTCAGTAGGAAAGACTGATGTTCCACAAGTTCCTCTGTGCTGGGAGGCCAGGTATCAATGCCTACCCTCTCTGGCAGCAGAGCTGTCCTGTTTAACTTCCACTTCTGTGGTGCTCATGGGCTTTAATTCCTGGCAGTATGAAGCACAGTAGCATGGAAGATTCCTGAAGTGCTGGTATATAGATGTTTGAGAGCAAGAGTGGCTGGCTGGGATCTTATTTGTCACCTTGTGTTGGCAGGCATATTTTGGGATTAGGTAATGTACCTGGAACTTGGCTTCTGGTCTGTTACAATTTGCTTCATGCTGTTTGTGCATTGTCAGAAACTGGCTCTGTTGTTTAAATGCACATAGTACAGAGACAGGAGCTTCTCAAAAGCTGTGTGTGGCACAAACAGCAGGGAGTTACAGCGTGGTACCAGCAAGGATGTGATTCTGTTGAGAGCTGTAGCTGAGGAGAGGGAAATTCACATGCCTGGGAATTTGCATGTCCAAGTATTCTGTGTTTATTAGGTCTGGTGCTCATCTTTTCATACAGGAAAAAGTTTTTTGCATTAAGGGGAGCAGCAACAGGCCTTTGGAAGGCCGAGGTATGTGCAGGAAGGGATCAAGAGTGGTTCTGGTCTCAGATTTTGTTGACCTTCACCGGTGAGAAAAATTCCTAATGAGACGTGGAAGCCCAGGGAGCACAGTGCTATGGAAGGTCTGGAAGCAGACGGCACAGTCAGTGACTATCCTGGGCTCCAGAGCTGCACGTCTCCCGGCAGCTCAAGTGTTGCCGCTTCTTTTGAATCCTTTTTGAATTTGCTGCTTCTTTTCTTTCTGTTGTCCCTCCGGTGTCCTGTTTTTCACACCGTATACCGGGCAGAGGGAGGCACGGACGCTCCCTGCCCCACAGAGCGTGTGAGCAGCAGGCTGGCAGGGGGAAAGGATGGAGATGGAGCTCCGGGAGGGATGGGAAATGGAGGGGGGAAAAAAAACCCTCTTTGGCAGCGATACGGCAGCCGAAGGAGGAGGAACTGCTCATAAGCTGCGGTGGGAAGAGAGGGGAACGGCCGCTGGCCTGGAGAAGGCTGAGTCTGTCCCGGCGGAGGCCCGCGAGTGCGGGGGAGCCCGGCCTGGCATCCGCGTTCCCCGCCCGCAGCCGGGGCAGGCCGGGGCCGGCACGGAGGCCCGCTGGGAACCCTGAAACCGGGGAGGCCGGGGCGGCCAGCGGGGCCGGAGACGAGCCGTGGAGGGGATTCCCGGGCAGCAGGGGAAGGGGTGGGCTGGGGA
>VXBZ01011314.1:78537-101457 GCA_013399135.1 Heliornis fulica | reverse complement strand
TTTTTTTTTTTTTCCCTGCCCTTGAACTGAATTTGTCCTCTGTGCATGCCTCTTCTGGAGCAAGGCTGGATCCTGAACCTCAGTGCATGCGGGGGCCAAAGCCTTGTTAATATTCCTGCAGTAATAGTAAAATGTAAATTGGATAATACGACTTCTTGCCAAAGGCTCCAATGAGTGGCACACAGTCCACAATCACGGACAGGTCAGTATAAAATGAGACTTTCTTTTCATGTTTTCCTTTTTCTAAAGTTTGGGCTCTTTCAGAACTTGTTACTTTGTGTTCTGACTTCAGTGGTGCATGACAGAGATGATGAGAAAAGGGGGATTAAATCTGAGTTTCTGGGAATCAGTGTGTACCTGGGGTGGCTGACTGTCAAGGCAGCTAGGTTAACTTTGAAACTGGAGTATTTCAAGTCCAACTGCTTTCAAGCCTGCCAGGCTGACTTTGTAAGAACCACGGATTGTAATTCAGCTTCCAAGACTGGCTGGTGCTGGGAGGAACACCAAGAGGAACTGTTCCTGTGAGAACGTGAAGCAGGAAAAGTGACAAGAGTTTAGGATACAGCTTGAATGTGATCTCAAAAAGCCCATCGAGGATGCAGTTGCTTCTTGTTGGGTCAAGTGTTGTAGCCTTCCAGTGAGAGGTCACTTCAGGTGAGGGCAGGAGGGGTAGTTAGTTGATGAGCAGGAATGTCTGCTGGTGTCTGCAGTACCATAGCAGTATCTGTTCCTGCTCGGGCCTCTGGGCTTCTCTGCAGGTGCTGCCATGTGCATTTCATCGGCAGTCTGGACTGGGATGCTTCAGAGGCATGGGGAGGGATATATTTTCTATTACAAGGGGGGAAAAAAAGAGGAAGCCTTTTATGTGTTTTTGAGACAGAAAAGGGAAAGATACCTTTTTGACACTTCTAAGTTGTTAAAACTTCTTATTTATTTAATGGTATTGTTCTTTACTGTGCAAATTTGGTGGTTAAGGTGTGAAGGAGTGTGGCAGAGACCACCCTGCTTAGCCTTTTCACGGTCAGTTCTGACTCAGGGGAGAGAATCCAGGCCTAGGACAGAGGGGTGAACACTTTGCAGTGCCTGAGATCCTCTCTTAGAGTCCAGGTGTGGGCAGGAAAGAGGGAGTGTAGTTCTCACACTTAGGCCTTGTCATGACTTAACAGATAGGACAGTGCTTGAGCAGTGCAAAAGGACTCTGGTACAGCTTGGGGTCAGGGATAGTCTCTGTGACTGTGCTGCTGTTGTGTAGTGTGTTTGTACTAGTCAAATAGGTGACAAAAGGACATGCACTCTTCTGCAGTGCATGTGAGTTGCAGGGCATTTTATTTCTGTACCAAACAAGACAGCGACAGTGAAAAGAGGGTCACATTTCAATGGCTTTGTGAGAGTTTGTCACATTTACGAGTGTGTGTCTTATGGCAGATTGCAAGATAGCAAAAGGAACAAGAGGATTTTCTTACTGAGAAGCAGCTGAGTGATTCATGGAAGGAAAGGCACGAGGATGGGGATTTTAATTTGCTTTTTAGTAAAACAAAATACTTTCCATTATTGGAGCAGTGAAATTGAAAATGTAGTGGAGGGGAAAAAGAAAAGAGGATGTTTCTGCTTGGTGTTCCATTAAGGTTCTGGTTCAAAAGCTTTTGATGTCAGTTAAGGTGCCATCTCCACAGCCCTGGCAGTCGGAGCAGCGGGGCTCTGATGGGGGAAGCAGGGCCTGGCCTCGCCGTGGCTCTTTGCCTGAAGGAACCCAAGCTCTGGGAGTGGGATGGCAATTCAGTTGTCACTGCCTGTTTGTTCCCTGGCTGAGTGCTGGATGTGGTGTGTCCTTCCATCATGTGCACAGCAGCTTACTAGCATCTGGAGCACGGCTGCTCTTTGTTATCTACAGTGCTGTGCAGAATCTGGACAGGGGTGGGTTTGGGTCGCTAGTGTCCTAGATGTGTGTCACTGAGGAGCTTGCATTCCCTGTGTATTGCCTCCTTAGGCCTGGCTCTTGAGCTTGGAATGGAAAGCAGGTGCAGTGTAAATAGCCTCAATGCTTTTAGTGTCATTAGATCTACATGGTGTAAACCATAAGGCATGGTCACTTCTCTCTGCAATTATCAGTTCCTTCCTTGATGGAATTGAGTTGGGAATTGCCTTAAAACAGAAAAAGCTGGTTTACATCTGTGTCAAATGGTATTAGGAATATACTAGGGTAGCATGGGCCTGTATTTTTCTCCATCCTTTTTTTTGCATGTTAGCACTTTACATACATGTAACTGCTTAAATCCATGTTACAGACAGTGAAGCTTTGCTTTTGTATCCATTCATTTTAAGGTGGAAGTCATGCTCTGTGTTTTGATAGCACTTTGACATTTCACTTGTCCCATCCTATACGTGTTTCAAGTCTTATGTTCTTGGTGTTGTCATGTATGGCATTAAAAGGACATGTAAATCAGAAGGAATGTATGAATGGCCGTTTCTGCAACAGCTACTGCCGTTCTGTAGCCAGTATGATAAATGATATTTTCATTAAGTTTCCTCCTCTTTATTTTTCTTTTCCCTTTCTCCTTTTCTTTTGCTTCTTCCCAAGAAAGTCCAGTGGATTTTAGTGTCTGAGACTGTGATGAAATACAGTCATGCCAGGTCACATCTCACGTGTCTGGGATAACATTCTCCATGGACCAAACCGTAAACCAGTTAATTTTGATAAAGGTTGTGCTTCATCCCAGAGTAGGATTGTGTTATCCAGCTGGCTGACAAAAAGCAACGTTGTTTTCTTGCATCTTTCCTCCACTGCTTTAAGACTGGAGGCAAGTGAGTGACTGGGGGAATGGGGGACATACCAGTTATTAAACAGGCAGAACAGATGTTAGGACTTCCAAGAGTGTAATGACTGTTGAGCAAAATTTGTGCATAAGAATCTAACACATACCATTCCTGGTCAGTTATTCAGCATTTGGAGAAATGTCTAAAGAGTGATAGCAGAAAAGCAGTTATCTTGTAATGTAGTGCATGAGATTTAGAAAAATATAAATAAAACATAGACCAGGATAGCCATGGTGTCCTGCATGGCTTCTGATGGTGTGAGAGTCAGAACTTGAAGCAGTTGCATTTACATTCCCTTCTTTCAGGTTGTTCCCTTACTTTGTCAGCTGCTTCTTTTCATAATCCTGTTGCCCAGTGGACCATATCAAAGAATTCATCTTCAGCTTTATTGCTTTGCCACTTTATGTTTGTAAACACTTACACCCTCTTAATTTAATCCTCTCTTAGCTATGCTGTGTTTGTTTAGAGGCCTCCTAAGGTGGCATTTATCTTGCTTAATAAGTCTTTGAGGCAGGCATCTCTAAGCTGTTCATCTAGATTGCCTTTATAGTTAGTGGAGGTACATCTGTGGGGGGGCATTTCTTTTTCTAAGGCAGGTATGTAAAATTGGTCAGGTGAATCACAGAATGATTGTGCTTGTCTTCATCCAGCTTTGGACTTAGGTGAGATTTGACATACCTTTTAGCCTGAAAATATTTTATTTTTTCTTCAAACTCCTATCTAGTTCTTACTGCTGGGTTGGGTTTTTGTGGCTGGACGCTGTTCTGGGCTGTCGCTTGGAGGGTTTTGAAAGGGAAAGTTTTGGACTACAGGGACCATCCAAAGCTGTCTTTGGGTATGGTATGGCATGGCAGAGGATGTTTTTCCAGTTGCTGGTGTGAGAGTGCCTGTGAGTGTGCCCACAGTTGTCCGGACACAGTCGGACAGGCCGGCTGGCGCTGGGCGTTGCTCCGCGTCTGTGGCAGGCGACACATGGCTGAGCGAGATAAGGGGTTTTGTTCTTTGCAAGGACAAAATTTAGCTGTTTGCAGGCTCTGGTTGGCCACTAAAGGATGATCAGAGCTCTGCTGTATCCTGTTATGACACTAAAGAAACATTTGTGTGCCANTTTTTTTTTTTTTTTTTGGGTCTCGTAGTTAACTGTATTTTTCTTCCTGTAACCATTCCAAACAGGCTGTGGAATTGAGCAATTGCACGGCTGCAGAACACACTTGATGGCTCTGTGTGTTTATTAAAGCACAGTAACAGAGTGGAGGCTCCTGCTACTTCTGCACTACCTTGCTGAGGAACTGAGGAGCCTTCCTGTGCAGTTGCTTGCAAATGAGTTTTATTTATAACAGTGCTGTAGTTTCTGTTGCTATGATTGGAAAATAGGAGAGGTAGAATTTACACATAATTACCCTTGAGAGGTTTTAATTGCTGATTTGCTCCTGACTTGGTACTAAAATAGACCCTAATTGTTTCTTATCTGCTTAGATGCACTTTCCCTGTCTTTGGCTGTTTCTGAGTGCCTGTACTAAGTGGGACTTCTTTAACTCTATAATAGGGAAAACCCCTTTTATTTTATTTCTTTTTCCAGCAAGGTAATAACTCCATAGAAAGTCATGCTTAGTGTTACTGAGCAGGTAGATGTTGCTGTCGTGCATTTGTTTAATTAGTAGAGCTTGTAAGATCTTGTATTTATGGAAATTGAGGTGCAGCACAATGTCTGTTTCTGTGGTTTTAAGAATGTAATAGGCATAGAGGCAAGATGTCTTGTGCTTTCCATCGTTATGCCTTCACTATGTTTGTAAATTAGTTGACATAGTGCATAATTTTTTTTTAACTTTTATTGAAGCTGTTGGGAGTACTGCTTGTGAAGTTTTCTATTTGCTAGGAAGCAGATGCTACCAGTTAGTGCTGCATAGTTTATTAGGATTTTTACTGGAGACAGAAGTTGAGGTGAGCTTGATTTTCTAGTTTTGAGTAGAGCTGTGGGCGTCATGATTGTTTGGGTGGAGGCAGGAATGATATTTCATCTCTTAGCCCAATTGTATAATTCTCCCCGTGCACATAACTCCTATTATGGCATTTATTGTGTTTTGAATGGATAGGTTAAGAATGGTCCTGGGATGTAGGCTACTTCAGTATTAGATTTTTAAAAATCTTATCCAGGAACCAGGGCATGATACATTTAGCAGCAAAAAAAAAATACTCAGCAGAGCTACTTATGGAAAGGCTGGAGGGCACGAAACGTTACTTGAAAAATCTGGAGAAATGGTCTGGTGATAATCTGAACCCTTCAGCTCCCACCTCTGTCAAAGTGACATCCACAGAGGCCTAGTTAAACACCACATGTTTAAGCCCTGCTGCAAGATGGAGGGACCTCTCTGACTTCCAGCCTGCTACAGCCTGTTCTGCAGGGAACTCTTAGGCCGACTTATCGGGGCCGTGTCTGAGTGCCAGTAGTGCACTGACACGACTAATGACTGTCATGTATGGGTTGTCCTTCTCCGTGTTGCACCCCTCCCCTTTCTTCCTGTGGAAAATGTGTGTCAGAGCGCTGTTTTGTTTTGTCCATGTATGCTGCTGCCCTGGTTGGAGATGTCTGAGAAGAAACGTGCATCTTGGCCTTGGAGCTGAAGTTGCTGAGTGGATATTCATTCATGATTTTCTCAGACCAGTCTTTATAAAAGTGACTTCTTCACTGATGAGTGTGACCCACGTAGGAGAAGAGTTTCTTGGTCCTTGAGGGTGCTGGCATTGACTGTAATCTTCCTGTTGGAGTCAAAGTAGGCCTCTGTGTACTCTCAGAACTGTTCTGTACCACGTTGTAGAAGCAGTGGTTTAGATACTGAAGGTTATTTGGCAGCCCATCTGACAGCAGTGTTAGAGCATTGTGTTTGCCTGGGGAAAGTGGTGCAGACACCTGTACTGGTTAGTTTACATATTTCATTACTCTATCCCAAGATCTTGTGATTATTTCGAGAAATGGGGTCTCCTAGTGAATTTGTGCCTTAAGCAGTTTGTGTGGATCCTGCATAGTGAGTAGCTTTGGGGTCTGCTGCCATTTCCCTGTTTCCCAAGGAGCTTTGGAGTATAATCCATAGGATTTTTTACATCAAGTGTTTCCCCTGCATCGATTTTTCCACAGTGGCCTTGTTTGTCTCTTGTGGTTACAACTGTCAACCCCCATCCTGATCAGCACAGTGCCACAGCTCGTAGTTAACATAAAGTATCTGAAAGAGGAGCAGTGTTGGCCTTGGTCTGGAAACTGTCTTCCCCACTTGAGCACTAGGTGGTCCTTCTGGGTCACCGGGAAATGTGTTGTCTGTGCTGCTTGAAAGATAAGCTTTAAGCTCTTGCTTTTAAGGCTTCTCATTGAATAACTTGTCCTTACATCTGAAAATTAGCAGTAGGAGACTTATTAATTAATCCCATTTGTATTATCCCTGAGTTTCTAAACTGGATGATCAGAGATGTGAATAAAAATGCTGCTTCAAGCATTCTGAAGGCTCTGCAGATATTCTTCTGCCTAAGCCCTCTCCCTTCTTATTCTACAGTCCTGATATTTTCTGTGCTTTGAGAGAACTACATCTTTCTTGTGCAAGAAATGCTAATAGCACTAGGAGAAAATAGATGTGAATGCATACTTTCTGGTTGGTGATGCTGTGCTCTGTTCCATGGCCCTGTTCTAGGTAATTATTAGGTTTAAAGAACAGAAGTGTTAGTTCATGTCTCAGCTTGATGTAGCTAAGGGTCAGGAGCCTGGATATAGACAATATTTTAACATCAGAAGAGAGGGCTTAAAAGAAAGACAGCTAAAGATAGCTAAGTAATTAAATGAAAAATTAGTAAAATGAAAAGGGATGTGAAATGTGCTGTGTTTAATAAAATACAAGGGGTAAAATACAAGGCAGGATATATACGAAATAGGAACAGCACACTTGGAAAAAAAGACAGGAAGAAACAAGGTTTACTTATTTTTCTTTTAAAAGAAAAACATTTAAAAATAAATGCATTAAAATGACAGGAAAAAGCAGTGTCCTTATGTTTAAAATGTAAGCATAAGTATAAATAGTAAAAACAAAACAAACAATGTTCAGACTGTGACATTTACAAATCGTCTACTAAACATCACTTACGCTTTGTTATTGCTCTGCATCCTTTCCTTGAGTATTTTCAGCATTGTGTCTGTTTGACTTCTAAGACCAACGGGCAGGAACCCTTTCTTCCATAGTTGCACCATTTAGCTAAGCCTGATGGTAAATAAGAAACATCACTGTTTACATTTGTTGGCAAGCACTTAAATATTATCTGTGTGACTATTTTAAGCTTTGTTTTGACAACACTGAAACTTCTGGGCTCTGTGATTTCAGTTGGTAAGGTACTTCATTAAGTTGCTCTGGCACTGGAAAAGCAAAATGTGTGGTGCCCTGTCTGAGTACCTGAGGTGGAAACGATCCTCAGGCACAGCATGTGGATTTCCTATACTTTAAATGATTTGCTTGTCATCTTTCTGGTTCTTATTAGTTACTTGAATAATGTCAAATGTCCTGCTGAAGAGAGGCAGCATCCCTAATGGGAAACCTTTTATGAGCAGGGACCAGGGCTGTGTGGAAGATGGAAAAAACTGAATTTTTGTGAAATTTCATGGTGGGGTGGAAGAGGGTGTCTTCTGCTGGTTATGGTGTTGATGCTAGAAGCTCAAGGGCAAATCCCCAGGTTATGGGAGTTCTTGGTTGCTTTTACTTGGCACAAGAAATGTGTATGCAAGGGCAAGACTGGTACTGGTTTCCATCTCCTCCTGAGCTCTTAAAATATATATTTGAATTATCCTTGTTTGTGGGAGAAGCTGGTTTTGAATTTGTTTGCAGACTGAATGTGGGTTGTGGTATCACAGGCAATTGTTTAACCAAGAGCTTGGGTCACTTCCCAAGATGAACCAGCAACCTCTTCAGAGTTAGGTACTTTTTATGGAATCCTAAGTGAGCTTTAGTGGAGGGGGGTTGGAAAGTTTAGGTGGGACCTGAATTGACCTGAGCAGGCATTTCCCAGTCTGGAGACAAAAACCCATCTTTTTTTAATAAAGCACTAGACTGGTGTGAGACAGGTAGAGGATTCTAAGTCCACCACTCCCATAAACATGCAAGCTTCAACCTGCAGGCCTACCTGAAGTATCTGATGGCTGCTTGAAAGTCTTTCTACCCTGTTATGATAGTGGCTGTTAGTGTAGCTTATTGGCAGCACATCAGAGAAGGTGTCTCCTCTCGGCACTCCTGTGGCACTGAGGCACCACTGCATGCACAAGGGTCTCCTGGTGAGTAGGGACTGAGATCAAAGCTACCAGAAAAGTGATGAAAAAAAGGGAAAAGAAGAGAATTGAAGGAGGGAAGCTCTAATGAGTGAGGAGAAAAAGGAAATAGGAAAAAGCTGCAATGTAAGACATGAGAAAGCCAGTAGGAAATGAGAGGGAGAGAAACGGGAGCGGTGGTGTCAGCTGCCAGATAGGAGAGAGGTTTCCTGTCTGCCAGGGCATTTGGAGGCACATGTCAGCCCTAAAGGGCTGTGACCTGTGGCTGTAAGGCAAAGCACCCTGAGAAGCCAGAGCTACAGCTGTGGTGAGTTTTTTGTGGAGGACTGAAGATGTCCTTGGCTTCTGGAAGTACCCATCCATTCCTTGAGGAGGCTGTGTGGATCCCGTTTGGGCATCATAAAACTTCTTCAGGCATTGCGATGCTTTCTACAGTTTTGCTCTGTTTTGAGTGACAGCAAGTCCCATGTGACAGTGTCTGAGCCACGATGATAATTCCTGTTCTTTTGTTAAGTGGCTTTCAGGGTTGGTGCTCGCAAGCAAGGGAACAATGTGGTTTTCTGATCTGCGTTGACAGGATAACTTTTTCTGCCTTCTGAAAGATTAGGATTGTTTCATGTCCCAAATTAGCAGTGCCTTCAGCCAGTGGTGAGCTGTTCTCTTCAGGTGGTTTCTGGTTTTAAGAATTATTTCACCCACTGCAGATGGCAGTGTAGCCACCTATCCTGACTGTAGGCAGCATCATAACAACTTCAAGAAATCCTCGGGGGGAACTGTCCTAGAGAGAAAGGGATGGATTTACATAAACTCCATAAATGTGGGGTGGGTGATGGTTTACTGAGAATACTTCAGTGTTGAGGATAAAAGCTCTTAGCTTACAGTGCAGCTCTCCAGTTTGCTCTTGCTGCCTGTTGAGAGGCACACAATGATAGGTTGTGGTTTGCCCTGCGTAGTCCCTGTGGTTTCAGTAGCGGAAGTGGTTCGTGTGGCTTCAGATCTGATCTTAGCAAACCAACCAGCTCAATCGTTTTGGCTGGTGAAGGTGGTATGGGAATACTGGAGAGAGTGCTGTTTGCAATTGTTGTGGGATTTCCTTTGTTGTGAGGATGCATCAAAGTCTGGAAGGCGCTGGTAAAATGAATTCCTTTGTTGGAGACTACTTAGAACCTTCTGCAGTTAAGTGAAGCACTTTGTGTGCTTTGTATGATCTAAAATCGCTGTTTAGTTGCTTCAGTGGCAGGTGCCTTGGTGAATAGGTTTGGTAACAGTCACTCAGTGGTTGGCCTGTGTAACATTGCCAAGCACTGTAGCCCTAGTGCCTGGTATTGAAAATCCTGAGTCTTACTCTTTGGTGTGTCAAGTCTATGAAGTTGTGTCAGATGCTGTTGAGAGGGGGAGAGGCTGTTCAGTAGGGCCTGTTGTGACAGGACAAGGGGTGATGGTTTCAAAATAGAGGGAGGGAGATTTAGATTGGATATTAGGAAAAAGTTCTTTCCTGTGAGAGTGGTGGAGCACTGGAACAGGTTGCCCAGGGAGGGGGTGGATGCCCCTGGATCCCTGGAGACGTTCAAAGCCAGGTTGGATGAGGCCCTGAGCAACCTGATCTAGTTGGGGGTGTCCCTGCTTCTTGCAGGGGGGTTGGACTGGATGACCTCTGGGAGTCGCTTCTAACCCTGATCATTCTGTGATTCTATGATTCTGTGTTTGGCCTGCTTATTTAATTGAAGTTTTTGAGAGAATAAAACCCTGCAATGCTTAAGGGGAAAAAAAAGTCCAAAAGTCAAGCATACCTCTCTGTTCCTCCAGCGAGGAAAGATGCAGGAATGCTGGTGATAGCTTTAAAGGCTGCAGCGTTGTTTACTTTGGATGTGAACCAGTGCGACTTCAGCTCTATGTATTGCATAGCAAGCCTTGACCTTCTCTCCCTCTTCCTTCTAGTAGACTTATTATCAGGTTTTGCACTCCTCAGTGAGACATTAATGATGTTTTTTGGTGTCAGCACCTGTTCTCCCATGCCTTTCACTCCCTCTCCATAGATGTGACTGTTTCCAGTCACAGAGCAGAGTCTTGGCTTGGGGGGGGAGGGAGTGGGCTGGGTTGGGAGGAGAGGAAGTAGCCTTACAACAGGTTTGAGTTTTGAGCATCATAAAAACTTAAATGCTTGTGCTGGAATTCAACCAGATGGAGGGAACCTCCTCCTTTCCCCTTCCTTTTTTTTAATTAAAAAAAAAAATATTTATTTTTTAATCATTGCGGCTCTGTGGCTGCTGGGAGACAGCTTCACTGAACCTGCTTGCTTACTGCAATGACAACATTGCACTAGCTCAGAGTGTGCTAAAAAATCCTGCTTCATCTGTTGCTAAAATAGCTCCTTCAGATCTGTAACACACTTTCTTGGAATATTGATGGGTTTTGATCAGTTGTTGTTTCAGCAAATTGCTTTGGAAACTTGCTGAAGTTGACTCCACCAAAATAAATTGGTTCCTCTGCTTCTGTTGGGAAGTGTGAGTGTGTTTTCCCCTAAAAAAAGAGGTATTCATTGAGAGTGTAGGGATTTAGGGATTTTTAAAAAATGTCTTTTAGATCAAAACTGCAGCAGGTCCCAAAACAGCATTTCAAAAGCTAGGTAAAGAGAAGAAAAAAATAACAAAGGACATACAAGTAATGAGGTGGGTTAGGGTTTGGGGTTTGGTGGGGGTTTTTTTGTGTTGTTTGCTTAAAAAACCCAGCAGATTTTAAGTGGTTGGGAGAACAGGCACAAAGGGACCCTGAACACTTCAAACAAGGATTGTTCTGTACAGGGACTTTGTTTGACTTTGTTTATTTAAATCCCCATGTGAAATCTCTTCATCTTCTTCTCAAAGTTGTATTTGGATCACTTTGCCGTGGCAGTAAATTTGAAATACAATGATTAGCTCTATGGCAATGAGACCCAAAAATGGAAAGCTCCTTTCCTGTGGGATCTTAAGAAATACTTTCTCAGTCATGCTAAAGTTAGTAGCGCTGCTGAAGGTGGTCTCTCACTCTGAGAATCCCCGAGCGCCGCATCCTCCCATTGTCTGTCACCTCTCCAGCTGTGTGCACACTGGATATAGATGTCAGGCTGCATGAATCTGGCACAGGACTAACAGATCTGTGGGGGAGCCCTTTGTCAGTGACAGATACTTTGGCAGTCGCTGTGGCCCCAGGATCTGTTTCTCAATGGCAGTCAAGCCGATTCAGTGGTGTGGTAATGGGCAGGAGGGAATACCCAGCAGCAGGTGAAGTTTGTCTTGGAAGATTGAGAGGCACCACTGCTCCCTCTCTCCTCTCCCTTTTCCATCACGTGGAGGTGTTTGCTTTAGATTAAAGCACTTATGTTGGCATCCTGGTGCTTTGCATGCTGCAGTGGGTCTGATTACATGTATTCTGTTTCAGAAAATACCTTAGAGTTGCCTTAGTGTGGACCATGCACAAATTTGAAGAAAACTCAGTTTCCCTTCCTGATGTAACATGCTGAGTACTAATATTTTACTGGTGACCAGTGCTTAATTTTGTTTAGGCTTCTTAAATTTGTGATGTTTCTTGCATATATACTAACTCAAATCACCTCAGTTACTTACTCAGCTGTTGGCTATGGTGATAACACAACGTGGAGTTTAATCCTATGAAGATATTTGCCTGTGGACAACTGCTGGTGGGTAGTGAGCATGGTCAGCTACTGCAGTAGAGTGGAAATTGGAGAGGGAGGTCTGTATATTGGCATTTAGAGCATGCTTTGATACAGCATGGAGGGAGCTGTGGTTTCTTGCAAGCCTGGATGACTCAGATCTAGCTGGTAAGAACAAGTGTATTAAAGCTTCTCCAGGTAATGGAGAAAGCTTAAATGGAAGCGATAATTCGAGGTTTTTGTGTAATCAGTGATCAAATGTTATCTGCAAAGTACCTGTGCTTGCTGTGTTAAAATCTCAAATCTGCCTGGCTTCAGAGCTGCTGCCCCTCCAGAGAGCAAGGCAGGAAATGTCTCGTGAGGCTGCAGCCAGCGCTCGGCTTGTGAGCAAATATTAAAAAATTCAGATGAATCAGCTACCAGGCCCCACTAAAGGGCTGGCCTGCCTCTTGGAGGAAATGTACTGTCGTAATTACACTGGTATAACTAGCTGTGTGAATGCTCTTGCCCTGGAATTGCAAAGTAAGAGGCAGATGTGTGGTTGTAGTTCCAAGGGTAAAGCTTTCTGGCGAGAACTAAACCCGTCTCTTTCTGCCTGCCTGTCTCCTGACTGCTTGCATGGCTTTGGTGGTGTGCTGTAGGCATGGTTAGTGCTGTGAAGGGGGAGATGGAAAGCCCTGGAAAAGACTGTTGATTATGTGTTGGCTTGAGGGCAAAGGAGAAATTGTCAATAGGACAGGCTTGGAAATAAAATTAGTTCTAGGGGAGGTAACTCAAGCTGGTGCTTGGTTCGTAGATAAAGTCTGGAAACACTGGAATGTGAGCATTGGTGATTCTATGCTCCTTGAAGCAATGAGAGCAGGGAAGTATGTTCTGGTGCATTAAAGAAATGGATCTGTGTGTTTTCAGAGGCTGGGGCTGTGAATACAGGTATTTCTACCTTGCTTTTTTTTTTGTTTGGTTGTCAGTGTGTCCTCGTGTGTCCTTGTCATCCTCCCCCTCTGCTTTGTGAGTATAAAGCTACAGCTGCACAATGTGGTAATACTAAAAGGCAGTGCTGTCATACATATGGTTTTGACATTGGGACACAGTTCAAATCCTTTTAATTGTTTTATATGCGTTGTACTGTAAAGCTGGGACAGGGATGGAGTCAACGGTGAGTTGAGAGTGACCTGCAGAATCCTTTGGAAAGAATGAGTCAACCCTCCCCACCCACAGTTCTTGATACAGCAGTTGGTAGGTTTTTTAGGCCTAAAAGCATTTATTGTTGGAAGTTTCCAGCTCTAGAGTACATCATAACAAAGTGTTAAATGCTAAGACCAGGTTACTGGTCTCATTTTCATATCTCTTTAAATTGACACATTTTTAGCAACTATATTCAGCAGTTTGCTATAAATGAAGTAGCTTTTGTCTCAGAAAATGGAGAATCCCTGTTCTTATTTTTTTCTTTCCAAATTGTCAACAGTACAGTAATTACTTGTCTATCTCATAGTATGTTGTGTTGATGTTGATTCAAGTTTGAATTCAGTGGCTGTCATAAATATCATATTTTGGAGCTGTTTTGGGGGGTGCTTTTATTCATAGCAGGCTTACTGGAATCCGTTGAACTTAATTCAATGACAGGATAAGCCAAAATGTGTTTAGGCTGTTGTGAAATGCTCAGTGCTTTCTAAAAGTATTCATGGTAAAAGATCAAGGAAGGAAAAAGTGTGACCTTTTAAGTGAAGCTCCATATATCTCATTTTCCTATGCCAGATTTTAGCACAGACAATGAGAGACTTCAGGAATCAGGGTTCTCCTTCATAAAAGATCTTTCATGTTTTGCTTTTACTGATAGGGATTTTTTTGAGGTGTAATTTATTTTTTTCCAGCTGTGTCACAGATTTATCAGACTTTGCAGCTCTCTCTTAATCAGTTTCCATATTTGTAGCAGAAGGTACTTACTTTAATTACTGTGTGTAAAGTTGTCACTTAGCACGCTGTGTGTCACAGTAGAAAATGGTGGGTCCTTCAGTATCTTGTGTGGTTAACAGATAATTTTCTTCAGTAATAATTATCACTAAATCCTTGCAATTAGCAATTGTGTTTAAAGTTTTAATGTCTTCAGTGTTTTCTTTTTCTGATGGTGATTGTTTGTATGTGGTTTGGTGGTTTTTTTTTAAGCACTGCATTTTGCTTAGGGTTACTGCAGCCATGCATTAAAACCAGACAGATGTAGCTCAATCTTGTAATGATTGACTCTGTAAAGTAGGTTGCCAGTCTAATCCTAACTTGTGCTGATATGTACTTTTTGGTCAGCTGGTTGGAGCTCAGAAGGTGGGTTTTGTGCAGAACAGAGCTGAAGGGTTTGTATGATGAATCATTCAGTGAGGTGCACAATAAATTGGATTGTATCTGGAGTGATGAAGAGCAGTTCTATTTTCCTTATCCTCTACCTCTGCATTTCCCCAGATGGGTCAGTTTAATGTAAAAATCATCTTTTCTTTTGCCTTTGGGGGTAATACTTCTCTGGAGCTCGTCCTTGTTTCTTCTGTGCCAGTTGTTAATTTGAATTTTTCCTGGCATTCTACAGATGCTGTCCCATGAGCTTGACTTTGTCACTGCTAAAGCTGTGTCTGCCAATGTACTTTAAAAGTTGGGCAGTATTTCCTGGGGGGTTCTTACCTGATATCTAGGATCTTAAAACTTTTGTGTTAAATCTTATGTATCAAAGTGTTCTGAGACCTTGAAGGTCTTTTGACTTACCTGCATGTGCATTGCTAGCACTCAGTTTCTTGTCTTCACAAGTATCTGTGACTTGGTTTTTGTACCTCACAGGGTGTCCTGCGAAGTTCCTCTTTTAAAAGATTTAATCAGAGAATTAGGGTACTGATTGAAGATAGAATGGCTGAGTACTGGTCAAATAATCCTGATGGTGTTTCTACTTCAGCAATTGCTGATCTGTTTTTTTACTGCAGAAACGAATTTCCCATTTCTGTACCTTGGTTGCCTAGTTTTCAAACTAAATTTCCAGTAAATTAAGGCATGTTTTCAAGTAGCTGGAATAATGAAGGGTTTGTATATGTGAAGCAGTGGTTTTGTAAAATTGTTACTTTCTCTGACATAAGATCTCCTTAAATTGTGTACTCTGACTTGCAGAAGCTCCTAAGAGAAAGTGCCTGTAGCTTTAACTTCCACTGCCTGTTACGTAATGCAGCTTACTTCAGATACTCAAATTATAGATTAACTGTTCTGTTCATCAAGTTGTCTTCTGTTTTCCAGAAAGCATGCCTGGAGTAGCCAAACTGATTTTTGTAGTCATATGCTGCTTGTGAGTCGTTGCTGTTTCAGCTCAGTGAAAGGTTATTGAAGAAGGTGACTTAGCTGTGATGGCAGAGGGTGAAGTGGAGCCTGCTCTGTATGTGGGAGGAAGGAATCAAATGTAGGGGATGGCAGAAAACTGCAGGCAGCAGCTGCAGGTGGGGCAATGTTTGTGTCAGAAGCCACTGAAGGATCTGTATTAGCTCTGTAAAGCAGGAGGTCAAAGACCAGGATGCATCTAAAATAAAAATTAAGTGCATGTGACTTGAAGTGAAGGCAGAATAAGCACAGAAGAAAAAAAGAAAAAAAACATAAAAAAACCCCAAAGCATAGTACACTTTTTGCTAGCCCTGATTAAGATGTGAGGGATGGGTTTTGTTGCTTTGTATAAAAGATAGGAGAAATTAACATCCTGAGCACATCAGATGAAAGGAGGATGATGCTCGTCACATATGGCTCTGTAAAGTGTTTAAATACTCTGATGTGGGAGCTGGACAGCTTTTCTGCTTATCACTTGTGACTTCAGGGTCTAAGGAAGTGCATTGGCAAGCTTTTTGTATATAGATATGTTAAAATGCTAGGGATAAATTAATTAAAATGTATGTATTTATCTGTCTGATAATCCTGATAGCATCTGAACTAATTCCTTTTTCGGGAATAGGATGAAATTCTTCATCTGTGCCTCTCGGAATTTACCAGAAGTTTTGAGTGAGGCTCAGCCTCTTCAGCTAGGCCTCATACAAGATGCTCAGCATTTGGCATACTATGGCCCTAGGTTTTGTTGTAGAAGCTCAACCAGCAGTAGTAGCCATCAGATGTGGAGCAATATCTTGCTGCTCCATGGATATATTTTTTTTTTCAGGGGTGTGGACTTTGTTCCTTGGGGACCACTTGATTTCCGCTGTACAGAGCTCTGGGAAGCTGTTCTTTTCCCATGCCTGGCTCCTTATTGGGGTAAAGGTCTGTGAATTCTGCATAAATATTTACCACATCCCAGCCTAAACAGCTGAGAGCTGCTAATGCTGTTGTTGAACAAGGAGAAGGGCTTTGTTGCTGCTTGCAGGGCGTGGAGTTTGTGTATGGGCAAAAAAGTGGAGCATTCCTTCATCAGTAAAGGGTGCAAGGAAGGCAGTAGGGACCAGAACTGTGGTTACTTGTCAGAGGATGATGGAATGAAGAGACTGAAAATTCTGGAAAGTGAAACCTGAAACAAACAGGCTTGTAGTGTGATGTTTTAGAAGCACTTTTTTAATGTAATTGTCTTATGTTTTATTAAACCTTTTCTAAAAGGACAGAGAAATCTGACTGACAGAGTTAGCTACTTATTCTCTTACCATTCTTCCAGTATTCTTAGGAGAGATTTAATTTTTTATTGAGATGGTAAGTGGTATTTCTTTTCCATGTTTTCTTTACTTATCTTCCTTTCCTGCTGTTGTACAGGACTGGAGAAATCCCTATAGATTTAAAATACTGATGCTGCATTTACAATCCAAGCCATATCTCAGCTGCCTGTCTTCTAAAATCCTGGTTGCCCGAGTCTTTCTTGGTTTTATTGTGTGTTAAATATTTATTTATTTATTTTCTATTTTCCCCCTCAAATTGTTTTCTTGTTATGTCCTGTGGCTGAGAGAGTACCAAGGGAAGGAAATCTGGGAAATCAGAGTAGGAAGCAAGATATAAGCTTCCATTCCTGGATCTTTCTTGTTTTTACACTGTTTCCTGGCAGCTGCATTGGTTTGTACTTGAAAGGAATGCATTGTTCCTTTTTCCCAAAAGCTGTAGATAAAATACAAATAAAAAATTAATGCTGTAAAATTATAAGCTTATTATGTGCATAAGCAAAAAAGCCCTTGCAGTTAAGTCTTACAGGACAGGTCTGTGTAGTTCTGCAGTGATCATAGTAGATAATAATCCTGTTAAAAATCAGTTGCTCCTATGCTCTTCCCCATCAGAACTGAAGTAAGAAAGAGAACCTTGTCTCAAGTTGTGATGCATGCCACCTTTGTGATGTTTGAGCAGGACATAAGATGCTTCAAAAGGTGGTTGGTGCTTTAAGAAGCCTTTCAGGAATTCAGTATTTGGTGAAAGAAGCAATCCACAGGACAGGCCCTGTTTACTTGTACCAATCCCTTCTATATTGTTTTTGCAGTGTGAAAGAAACCTTAGAGCAAGAAATTAACAAATTCACTGTTGAGCTCAAGAGTTCATTGCTGTAATAGTGTCCCCAAAGTGCTGTTCCTTTGCTCTGTGCTTAAACCCTTTTACTTCTTGAGACTTTTCCTGACAGACTGAAATTTCATTTGTTTTCTTCGAAGTGTTTTTGAACTTTATTATAATGAAGAGAAGGCTGCAGTATCTGTTTCTGAAGCTTTTAAGATTGTTTCACATTACAAACACATTTCTGTTCCCAAGTGTTGATGCCAGTAAGAGAGTTTTTATGTTTAAGGGAATTGAAAATGTCCCTTGAGGTAAAGGCATAGCATAACCTTGAAGGATGTTCCTGTTGTATTCCTCTGTTTGTGCACTGACCTGAATGGGTTCTAATTCCATATTTCACATGCAGATTTCACAAAGCAACCACTTTGAGGAATTGGAGTTTTGCAAGGATATAATTCTCTAGGATGTTGTACATATTTTTCTGTGTTTCTAAAGCAAGTCACAAATCTAAACTTGTATTTCTCTGCAGTAGGGTAACAGGCAGTTTTATTGAGGCGTAAGCTGGAGCAGGCAGAGAGGGACTGAGATTTCTATGGAGGGGACCAATCTGGACCTGACCATCCATTCCACAGTCTTCTTGTTGGACTGTGTGGTTAGCCTGCTGCAGGCAGTGAAGGAATACTTGGTGCAGTGAAGGAAATGGGAAACTGGTGTTTTAAGCAAAATATACCTCAGCAAGGTAAGGCATGCTGGCCTTCAACTGTGTTTCACTTAATGATGAGGAGCAGTAGGGAGAAGAGCTAGGAAATACTTGATTTTTAAAATGCAATCCAGGTTTAAAAACATCTCTGTTTTGACACCCTCTTTATGCCTTAGCAGTGGCTGGTTGGTGCACGTGATTCTCACTGAGGCGTGAATAAACTGGATATGAAGCTCTGCTCTGGGATTTGCAATGACTTTCCCCTGGCTTCTTTAACCCTTTGTGTTTTCATGTTGCCTTAAACCATACTGTTTGGGTGTTTGGGTTGTTTTTTCTTCTTTTTCTGTGCTTTGGGTCATATACCAAGATTGTTAGAGGAATGGGTGTGAGCCAGTGAGTGTCTGAGCAGCTGGCTGTGTACTGGGCTTCTTTGCTTTCCTCTGGTTACCATTTTCTTTCTGAGAGCTGACATTTTCTTTTCTGATATCTGCAATTCCTAGAAAACAAGGAGTTGTGCAAATGTTTCAAAATAAGGCCCAGTAAAATGCAGCTTACTGCTATTTAGAAAACGCTAATGCATGCCACTGGAAAAGATGGGAGCATGGAAAATACAAGCTCTGACTGGGAAATTAATGCACACTTAGATCCATGGAGCAGATAGATGCAGGGGTAGGAGCTGATTTCTCTGGCTTCCTGTCTGCAGTGTAATTGTAGCCTTGATGCAGTTGTGGCTTGGAGATTATATTTGGTACCAGTGTGCATTGGACTGGGCAGCCCAGAAGCTGTGGTTGAGTGTAGTCAGAAAAATTTGGTCATGAGAACTGAAGAAGTGCAAAAGAAAGTAAGTACTGTTAATATACTGCTGCACTTTCAGCTTTGCAGTCTGTGATTCTGGAAGAAAGTGGAATTTAATTAGGAGTGGTAATTGCAATAAAATCACCAAAAAATATATATATTTTGACTGAGTTAGATGGTTTGATGGCAAAGGCTGGAATAGAGATGGTGCTTTCTCTCTCATCCCCCCGTACGTGGCGGCTGGGAATATTGTTAATGGAGAGCCAGGCAGCACAGTGCCTNCGCTAGCAGTGCTCACAAACTTAATTAGGTTATTGGGGCAGAAAAAGAAAACAGCCCCCCTTCCCTCTCCAACCCTTCTTCCCCAGGGCTTGACCAGTCAGACAAGCTATAGGAGCGGTAAGCTCGTTGCCCCCCCTGTTTTGACCTCCCGTTTTCTTTCCCCGGCTGACAGAAAGAGGCATGCTTTCATTCTCGCCCTCTTTCCTGCCCTCTTCTCCTCTAAAACAATACAGAGGCTCTGTTTGCCTCAGCCTGTGTGCTTTTCAGGTGCCACAGCAGGCTGGTGGTTTCAAAATGCCTGCAACCAAAATACATTACGTGGCTCAGTGTGACTCTGTAAAAGGCTGGAGTGGATTGAAGGGAAAAAAAAAAGCTTGTTGCCCTGTGCCAAGCCTTTGTTTATGTGCCTTGTGCTGCAGTTTCTGTGATCTGATTTAATGACATGCATGCACACATATGTCAGTGTATATAGACATAAACATTCATAGGTACGTATATATAAATACATATAGGATGTATGTGTTGGTGTATCTATGGTACCTACCTGTATAGTGTGTTCTGTGCTGTTGTGTCCCCTGGGGTTGGAGATGCAGATTTCTAACCCCCTGCCTCTCTCCTGCTGCCTTGTTGCATGCTGTCTCAGTGGGGTATGGGATGCTGTATGGGATGCTGTTCCCGGTACATCCGTGAGCGGTGCGGCGGTTGGGAGGAGGTGGGAGAGAAGAGGTGGAGTTTCTTCCCTTCCCTCAAGTGGTCAGTGAAACAGTCAGGCAGATGCTTCTCAAGGATAGCAGCTAAGCATAGAAAAAACTGTGTGTGCACCTCAGAGATGACTTGGATCTCCGTTTGCTCCCCTGCAAATGGGCCTTTGGGATGGCCCCATACAGCTGACTTTGTCCTGTGAAACAGGTAATATCTGAGAGTCTTTGTTCCTTTTCTGTGGTATGTGAATATACTGAAAGAGGAGAAAATAGTCCTTGAGTGCCGAGGGGAAAGAATTTTCCCCTTAATATGTATTAGAAAAAGGGCAATGGGGGAGGTTTTTGTTTTGTTGTAGGGTTTTGGGTTGTTTGGGGTCTTTTTTTGCTTTGTTTCGTTTAGTAGCTGCTGTGTGAACCCTAGTTAATGCTTTTGTATTTTCATTGTGAAAACGGCCAATTAAATATGCTCGCTATGAAAATCATTGCTTTGGTGTCTCAGCTCAAGAACAAAGGTTTTGACAGCTAGGAAAGATGCCTTAGATGTAGCTGCTGGCTGCACTACCTTCTTTCATTTCCCAGTGCTGAATTATATACCAGCACATCAGCTGAACCTTCTCACCAGCTTCTGCAGTCCAGATGAATGTGATATTTTGATGAGCTGATATTTTGTGTGTGGTGGTGGTGGTAAATTAGCTGNTTTGGGTCATATACCAAGATTGTTAGAGGAATGGGTGTGAGCCAGTGAGTGTCTGAGCAGCTGGCTGTGTACTGGGCTTCTTTGCTTTCTTCTGGTTACCATTTTCTTTCTGAGAGCTGACATTTTCTTTTCTGATATCTGCAATTCCTAGAAAACAAGGAGTTGTGCAAATGTTTCAAAATAAGGCCCAGTAAAATGCAGCTTACTGCTATTTAGAAAACGCTAATGCATGCCACTGGAAAAGATGGGAGCATGGAAAATACAAGCTCTGACTGGGAAATTAATGCACACTTAGATCCATGGAGCAGATAGATGCAGGGGTAGGAGCTGATTTCTCTGGCTTCCTGTCTGCAGTGTAATTGTAGCCTTGATGCAGTTGTGGCTTGGAGATTATATTTGGTACCAGTGTGCATTGGACTGGGCAGCCCAGAAGCTGTGGTTGAGTGTAGTCAGAAAAATTTGGTCATGAGAACTGAAGAAGTGCAAAAGAAAGTAAGTACTGTTAATATACTGCTGCACTTTCAGCTTTGCAGTCTGTGATTCTGGAAGAAAGTGGAATTTAATTAGGAGTGGTAATTGCAATAAAATCACCAAAAAATATATATATTTTGACTGAGTTAGATGGTTTGATGGCAAAGGCTGGAATAGAGATGGTGCTTTCTCTCTCATCCCCCCGTACGTGGCGGCTGGGATACTTGTTAATGGAGAGCCAGGCATCACAGTGCCTGGGGCATGGTTAGAGCCCTGGGAAGATTTACATTAATCAAACACAAACAGACAGTGTAGCGTGAAGAAATTTCTATCCCGCTAGCAGTGCTCACAAACTTAATTAGGTTATTGGGGCAGAAAAAGAAAACAGCCCCCCTTCCCTCTCCAACCCTTCTTCCCCAGGGCTTGACCAGTCAGACAAGCTATAGGAGCGGTAAGCTCGTTGCCCCCCCTGTTTTGACCTCCCGTTTTCTTTCCCCGGCTGACAGAAAGAGGCATGCTTTCATTCTCGCCCTCTTTCCTGCCCTCTTCTCCTCTAAAACAATACAGAGGCTCTGTTTGCCTCAGCCTGTGTGCTTTTCAGGTGCCACAGCAGGCTGGTGGTTTCAAAATGCCTGCAACCAAAATACATTACGTGGCTCAGTGTGACTCTGTAAAAGGCTGGAGTGGATTGAAGGGAAAAAAAAAAGCTTGTTGCCCTGTGCCAAGCCTTTGTTTATGTGCCTTGTGCTGCAGTTTCTGTGATCTGATTTAATGACATGCATGCACACATATGTCAGTGTATATAGACATAAACATTCATAGGTACGTATATATAAATACATATAGGATGTATGTGTTGGTGTATCTATGGTACCTACCTGTATAGTGTGTTCTGTGCTGTTGTGTCCCCTGGGGTTGGAGATGCAGATTTCTAACCCCCTGCCTCTCTCCTGCTGCCTTGTTGCATGCTGTCTCAGTGGGGTATGGGATGCTGTATGGGATGCTGTTCCCGGTACATCCGTGAGCGGTGCGGCGTTGGATGGCGGTTGGGAGGAGGTGGGAGAGAAGAGGTGGAGTTTCTTCCCTTCCCTCAAGTGGTCAGTGAAACAGTCAGGCAGATGCTTCTCAAGGATATCAGCTAAGCATAGAAAAAACTGTGTGTGCACCTCAGAGATGACTTGGATCTCCGTTTGCTCCCCTGCAAATGGGCCTTTGGGATGGCCCCATACAGCTGACTTTGTCCTGTGAAACAGGTAATATCTGAGAGTCTTTGTTCCTTTTCTGTGGTATGTGAATATACTGAAAGAGGAGAAAATAGTCCTTGAGTGCCGAGGGGAAAGAATTTTCCCCTTAATATGTATTAGAAAAAGGGCAATGGGGGAGGTTTTTGTTTTGTTGTAGGGTTTTGGGTTGTTTGGGGTCTTTTTTTGCTTTGTTTCTTTTAGTAGCTGCTGTGTGAACCCTAGTTAATGCTTTTGTATTTTCATTGTGAAAACGGCCAATTAAATATGCTCGCTATGAAAATCATTGCTTTGGTGTCTCAGCTCAAGAACAAAGGTTTTGACAGCTAGGAAAGATGCCTTAGATGTAGCTGCTGGCTGCACTACCTTCTTTCATTTCCCAGTGCTGAATTATATACCAGCACATCAGCTGAACCTTCTCACCAGCTTCTGCAGTCCAGATGAATGTGATATTTTGATGAGCTGATATTTTGTGTGTGGTGGTGGTGGTAAATTAGCTGTTGGTGTTTAAGAAACCATCTTGGAGTATTTTGGGTGCTTGGTTTTTTTTCCTTTTTTTTTCCTTTTCCTCTCAGAATACAGTTTTTATTTATTTTTCTTTTTGAATTTGAAGCTATAGTGAAGTATTCTGAAAAATAAGCAGATTGCATCAGTAGAGGATAGTCACAGCCATGGTCTGGACAGTCGTGTTGGTGCAGAATTGGGAGCACATGAATACAGTGACAGCAGTCAGGGCTAGTTTCTGCTAATGCACAGTATTGAGGGGTTGTGAGATGCTAATTAGTGCTGGGGGACCTGGTTTTTATATATATAAATATAT
>VXBZ01011314.1:10439-73157 GCA_013399135.1 Heliornis fulica | reverse complement strand
CAGCCCCTTTAGCATCTTTGTGGCCTCCTCTGGACCCTCTCCAACTGGTCCATGTCCTTCTTATGTTGGGGGTTCCAGAACTGGACCCAGAATGTTTAGTAGATGAGGAACTCTGTGGACTCAACACAATCACAGAATGGTCTGGGTTGGAAGGGACCCCAAGGATCATCGAGTTCCAACCCCTCTACCACTGGAAGCCAAGAAGATACTAGCTATATGGACTCTCCAGTCACTTCACTAAACTTCCTATGTTCCTTCTTAGAAGGAAGCAACGAGGCCTGTTCCCAGAGCTGCCAGTAATCTAAAGCTAATAATGCCACGAACGGTTCTTCCATGAGTCACTGCGTCAGCTGTGGTTGCTGCCTTGGACTCCTACGAAAATAACACGGAAACTCTTATTGCTTAGCTTGGTTTCGCCTCCTTGTGCACTTGCTGCAAATTCATTAGATCTGTCCTGGGCTCAGAGGGCTCCTGGGAATCCTGGGATTCATGGAGGTCCCTCCCTCAGCACGGCCGTTGCTCCGCACCTCGCGTTAGCAGAACGCAGCAGGGATTTTTTTTGAGGAAGAGTCTGTGGTTTCCTCATCTTCTCTACTTTGATATGGGTGAAGATGACAGTGCATAAACCTGCTGTTTAAGTGGGTTGGTGTGAAGGTGAACAGACTCGAGGTGGTGAATCAGTGTTGTCCACAGAGAGCTGCTGTGGTCACAGCTGTAGTGTGTGGGCAGTGCAGTGCGGTGGCAGGCTTCTGACAGCGTGTTTTCTTGGTTGCTGATAGTTGCCCACTTGCTGCATCCGTGTTTCTCTCTATCTGCCTGTCATTTGCTATCTCATCAGTTCCATTTACTCTCCCTCTGTCCTATAGAGGACGTGTCTGCCCCTTTTTGTTGTGACAGAAGACTGCCCTGGGCTCCCTATTAGGGTCACGTTGGTACTGCTTTTTGTTCAGGTCATGTCAGCACTCTCCCATGATGCCTGTCTTGGGGCTTTTGAACCCAGCAAAGAACTGCCATGGTGAATATCTGCATCTGTATACTGGGAAAATAAACAGGCTTTCTTTTGTGGTGGTGTTTTTTTTTGTTGTTGTTCTTCCTGTCTCCTTCAAGATGAAATTCTGGGAAATATCTGCAGAAAGGGGTTTAAGACAGTCATGCTTACTGTGCTTTCAAGACACTTTCTTAAATCTACTAGAATTAGTCAGAAAATACAGCCTTTTTCTGGCTACTGTCAGTGCAGGTCCAAGCAGGCTGTTGAAAATGAAGCTTAATAGGTACAGAAGGAATTGCATGTGGGAGAAATAGTCATCAAATTGTTCAGTGATTTTTTTGTTTTTTTAAGTGTCACCCAAGACCAGACTTCTTCCAGTTATGGGATTTCTTTGAGTATGTATGAGCAAGAGGGGAATAGAGCTCAGCCTTCCAGAACCATATCTGCCAGTTACACAACTCGTTTTGTCACTAAAATCCATGGAGGTGGCCTCTCATTGACTAATTACTTTGTGAAAACCTCCTGAAGTAGGTTGATGTAATTTGAAATAGCCTTGGTTTACATTGGACTTGGAGTTAACCTTTGGTTTTCCTGTCTCTCATGAGTGAAAGAGATGAATAAGTCAACCTGCAATATTTCTTGTCTCTCCTGGGTTTGGGGTGCTCAGGCGTTTTTGCTTCTTTTCTTTCAAATTTAGAATTCTGTAGGAATTATCTGTAATAAGCAATGTCTTCTTTAAGTTAAACTAATAAAGCAACGAAGAAGCTTCTATTGCAACTGTTCATCTCCTAATTAAAGATTAGTTCTGCCAAGCAAGCAGTTTTTGGCTGTTCTCTTTTGTATGGGTTTCACAATATTTCTTACTCATCTCAGCAGAAGTTGTAGTAATTTATACTTGCAGCCTGCAAACACACACAAGTTTAATTTCAGGCATGTGAGTAGTCCTGCTGAAGTAAATGGAACTAAAGTTAGGCACACAAATAAATATTTCCAAGTCCCAATCTAAATGTTTTTGTCTTTGACTGGTTTTTAAGATAGCAGCTACTTGAATTGGGTAATATTTTAGTATGGGAGGGGGAAGAAAACCCAAGAACCAACGTGGTTATCTGAACGCTGTGCTATTTATGGCCAGATATATTTTCAACCTCCCAGGCTAGAATGGAATGCTTTGTACTCTTGGAAGCTGGGAATCCTTCCTTGCTCTCGTGTGTTTTGATATGTTACATCTTAAATCCTATCTTTTTCTCTCTTGGTTTCAAGGTAGTTGTGAGGCACTGGTCTGAATGGTGCATGCATGTGAGCTAACTTGGAGAAATAGAATTTTAAATCCACAGTGTTACTAGTTGTAAGGGTATTTTTCTTACTTGGCTTGATGGTAAATAGATTTTCCTAATGCAGTGTGACTAACAAGACATACTTTTTGTAATTTGATGCATTTAAATTAGCTAAATTATTTGACCCATTATTTTAAAAACAAAATGTGACTTGGCTTCTAATTGTTCCGGTTATTTAGGAGAGTGGAACAACTTGTTTGCAAATGTGCTGATGTTCGTCAGTTATCAGACAAAATGTCTACAGGGTTTTATCATGTAGCCTAAACTTGCTAGCTAGATTTGGAATTGAGTCGCCGGCTGCTAACCGCACCCTGCTGTGCCTTCAGCTTGCGTGGTAGTTACAGTAGTAGGGAACATACATTTTACATGTTACACACTGTGCTGGATGCTGCCACACTTGTGGGGAGTTTCAGTACTACTTTTGTAAGTAAAGTACTACTACTTTACTGGTGGATGAGAGACTCAACATGGCCGACAATGTGCTCTGGCGGCCCAGCAGCCAACCGCATCCTGGGCTGCATCCAGAGGAGCGTGGCCAGCAGGGCGAGGGAGGGGATTCTCCCCCTCTACTCTGCCCTTGGGAGACCTCACCTGGAGTACTGGGANCAAGAAAGATGGGGAGAGGCTGTTCAGTAGGGCCTGTTGTGACAGGACAAGGGGTGATGGTTTCAAAATAGGGGGAGGGAGATTTAGATTGGAGATTAGAAAAAAGTTCTTTCCTGTGAGAGTGGTGGAGCACTGGAACAGGTTGCCCAGGGAGGTGGTGGATGCCCCATTCCTGGAGACATTCAAGGCCAGGTTGGATGAGGCCCTGAGCAACCTGATCTAGTTGGGGGTGTCTCTGCTTCTTGCAGGGGGGTTGGACTGGATGACCTCTGGGAGTCGCTTCTAACCCTCATCATTCTATGATCCTATGAAATACAAACTCATGGGAGCTCTCTGTGTTCTTTGGTTATACACCGTTTACCCCCTTATCCTCTGCATTATGCTGTGGTGCAGGACTGAGTTTGGGAACCAGTGTCTTCAGCAAGTCAGGAAGGGCTCACTCCTGTTCATGTAGGAGGCTGGGAAAAGGGGAGGAACTTGTGTACAAGCAGTGCTCCTGCAGTCAGACCTAGCAAGGACGTTCAATCACAGTCTTAGCTCAGCTGACTCCATCTCTGATTCCTGTGATTTCATAACTCAGTGGCCTGGGAATGTTTCCAGGGAGCTTCACCTCCAGCCTAGCTACAAAGACCACCCCTTCCTCCTCTGGTTTTATGGAATACCTCTGAAGTGGAGCTAGTGCAGAGAGGGCCTGCAGTAACCTCAGCCTCACCACCTCACTTGAATGAGCTGTGTCTACCAGAGAGCCTTGTGTGATGCTGACCTGCTGCCTGTGCCACTTCTCCACCGTGTCCCTCTCCCCCCTCCCTGCTTTTGAAGAAGAAACAAACACAGGAAGCTGGAGGGCAGCCAGAGAGCTCCAGAGCTTCCAGGAGCCACTCCACAGCCCTGCTCCCCGGGGTGGGGACAGAGCTGTGTTCATGCCATCCCAGGCCTGGGCTCGGGCTCCCTTCCCATGGGTGTTGGCATCAGTGCCGTGGGGATTCTTCAGAGCTAGCTGGCTCCTTGGAAGTCCTGACTCATCCTACTGAAGGGCTGTGCCTACAAGTGTTTGTGCTGGTACAGCCTCAGACTAGGATGCTATGGGATTTTGGCTCTCACTTAGAGGGACTTCTGTGCTCCCTGTTAATGTCAAAGCACAGAAATAAACTCCTGATGATTTCAGTGCTGATTTATATACACAAAAACTTTTGGGGTTGTCTTTCTAAATAATTAATGTCAGTGGCCTGTGTGTAAGTGGAGGGGTTGTATTTGCAGTTCATTTTTGAAGAGGAAATAGGTAACTCTGAATCAACCCAAATGGTACAGTAGTGAACCACCTTTGTGTTGTTCATAAATAGTTTGTTTTGGTGCAGGAGCATAAGCCTGGAGTTCTGGGTGCCTGATAAGAAATACTGTGGGATAAAGTTTTCCACTTAAATGCTTCATTAAGATTTTTGCTGTATTTTAGTATTAGCAGTATTCTTTTATACAGCTCAAAATCTCAAATCCATTAGATAAAAAATGTGCTATAGTTTATCTTAAGCATCTTTTTCTGCTTTTGGAGGAACATTAGATTGTCTTTCCCTGAATTCCTTTGTCTCCTTTTCTGCTTTGAAATGAAACCCTTGATTCCTGTTGCATCTGTTTACCATACAGTCTTCAGACAGGGTTAGGTTGGCCTGAGATGACTTTTGTTTTCTTTGCTTTGGGTTTCCAGTTGTCTGTCTACACCAAGTATTGCTTTACTGGCCAAGATGTGTAAATGAGAGGACTGAATGCTGAAGAGATCTCATTTTATGTGGAGCAGAAGGAGGAGAGGGTTGTTTAACTGCACACTTCTTATTCCCATCAGAGTTGATTTCCCTGATCTCTGAGATGAAAATAGTGCTTTGGTGGGGCAGGGAGGGAAGAGGACTACCACTTCTTGTGGAATCTGTCTGGAAGCTTTTTTTCTTCAGTTAATTTTCTTCTCTGCTGCTATACCCATGTTTTTTTAAGGGTTATGCCAAGGCCCTATCTATCCCTTCATTTTGAAGCTGTTATATTTCAACTGAATTTGATGCTGTTATCTAGAAGATGGCAAGTGTCTTGATGGGTATAATTATTTTCAGTAATTGGCAGGCAACATTTTAATTTCACTTGCCTAATGTGTCATCAGTTGTTCGTTTCAGAGTTGCCATATTAGTGCATGCTTGCATAGGGGATTGGCATGTGTGAGCTAGCCAGCCTTTTGGGTGTATACACATTTAATGGGATGCCTGTTATTCCAAGTGAGAGATTAAGTTAAGTCCTTCTCCTGGGTATCCAGTTAGTTTTCCAGATAATGGAAAGGGAGTCACTATAGTTCTAAGCTGTGCTATTTCTGGCTGGGCCACTCTATGTATAGTTACTGAGGGAAGGAGAATAGGTGACAAGGTGCCACTCCTTTGAGGAAAGGAGCTTGAGACATGAGTGTGTATTTTGGGCAGTCCCCTTGGTGGTGCTCAAGGACCCTTTGGTTGTAATGCACTGAAGAGCCCCTGGAGAACTGTGTGATTCTGCACCTTGTGTGGTGGGACAGGGCCCTTGCTCAGCTCAGATGAGCCTGAGTTTGGAGCTGGTGTTCTTGAGACTCTCCTGCATGGATATTATCTTTTCCAGTGCAGACTTACCATGGGACTGTTGAGCTTTACCAAAGAGATCTGTTTAAACTAAGTTACATGGAGGGAGGGGGCAGGGGCAGAAGTTGTGTCATTTAATGCCCTGCTAACTACTGTGGTATTAGATTTCTTTTTACTTGAATTTCTTCCCTGCCCCCCTCTAACTCTTAACCACATTTCTTCTTGGAAAACCTATATAAATACAATAAACTGAATGCAGTGAGGATAACTGTTATGTATATAGTGGGAAATTATCAGCTATAATTATTGTAGATGGCTTCATTTAGAACAAAAAGTGACTTATCTGGGGTGTTTTTTTCTGCTTTTTTTTCTACATACATACACAGCTCTAAATGTTTGTGTCACTTTCCAGCAGAATGATTTCAATGCATTTAACAAGTAGAAATGGAGCTAAACTACTGAAATAAAACAGATTTCTGCTTTATGAAAGTAGAAGTTGGTTCATTGAGCTGAATGGCATGCACCTTGCTCTGTCATTTTTTTCTGTGGTAATTCAAGGAAAAAGAAATCCTTATTTCATAAATCTCACATCTTTTCCTTACTCAAAACTTGTGTCCACACTTCTTTTTTCTCTTATAAAGGCATTACAGATGTGTAAATCTAACTGTATTTAAATGCTAATGTTGATGTCAAGCATAATATTAAGAAAAAAAAGTTCATTAAACATATATTCTTTCTTCTTTTCAGGTTTCCTCTCAAAAAACCTACAAGGTGAGTTACTGAAGTTTACTGTTTATCTGTTATTGCACATTACAACACACATTTTTTTGAATGAGCAATGCTTTTAAAAGGAGATTAAATACATATAAACACAGATAGCAGAACCCATTATAGACGTGAGGAAATTAATATCCAGAGTGAGACAGGGTGCCAAAAATACAGTTAGTGGTGGACTTAAAATGAATGGCTAGTGTTACCATTTCCATTTTGGTTACATACTTACCTGAGACTTGAGATGGGCAGGGAAACACTATGCCAGTGCATGGTGTACAGACTCTTCTTGGGGAGAGGGGGGAGGGTGTATGTGTTCATGCATTCTAATTTTTAAATTTTTATATATAGGTGGTAGAGTTAAGATTTTTGGGAGGTTTTTTCAATTGTATAAAACTTAAATTTATTTTGCTTTTAAAATAAAATATGGGTTGGTGTTGAATGCTAAAGAGAATTCCCTTGCTGTCACTAATTTAGATGGTTAATGAGACTATTTCTAGAACCTTGGATACGCTCCCGATGGCTCTTGAGCGAGATCATTTTTCCACTCGAGAATAAATTTTTTAGGTGAACCTCATGCATACATTTCAATCCAAACTCCTGGTTAGCAAACAGCACCAGCAGAGAGCCTCAGGAGTGAGGCAGTGTTTCTGGGGGTCGGTGGTCAGGCCCCTCTGCTTTGCTTTGACTGCAGGCACGGCAGCATTCTGAACAGAGAGTCTCCAGCTGACAAGAAACAGAAGGTTGAACGCTGCAGCAGCACGCACGACTTTGATCCGACAGGTAAAGTCCTCAAACCTCACCCTTGACAATCTAGATTTCAGCTTGGAAAAAAAATTATGAGGATTGAAGCAAAAAAAAAAATGATGTTAATGTGGCAACAAACATGGTCTTTAGAGTTGTTGTTGGTTTGTTGTATCAAAGCCTTTTAGCAGCATGCGGGCATTGAAGTGGATGCTTTGAAACATGCTCATCTACATAGCAGCTGTTAACCGTGCAAGAATAAGCCTAGATTAGTGGTGTGAGTGAATAATTATAACTACTTCCTCTTTCAGAAAAGTCAGTCTGGTATTTCAGTAGGCAAACACTGTAATTAGTTGTGAGATTCTTTTTTGGCTGGTTTAGTTGAAGTGTGAAATTGGAGATGTTATAGGCTTGACTAGGGCTCGTATTCCTTGTTGGGTTGGGGTTTTTTTCTGAGCTTTTTCTGAGCTTTAGTGGATTTTCATCCATCTCTCTCACTTTTAAAGTGAATTTTACTTTCCAACATGATTTATTTTAAGATAAACCTCTATTTTTATGCTAGATATGCTATTTTTAACCTTCCAAAAGGTTAATTTGGCAAGTCCAGTGCTGGCTTGGAAATTAGGATGCATGCAGGGATTCTTCATTCTCTCTCTCTCTCCAATACACTAACCCAGTGACTACTGTGTGTTCGTGAAGTGCATGACAGGCTCCTGTCTGAGCCTCCTGGCCCCATGCAATGTGTGTTTTTCATGTCTCTGCATTCTGCTGTTCAGTCCAGTCTTTTCCCTGGGGCTTGTGGAAGAGATGGGAGTTGAATGTAAACGTGGTAGAACTTGTAGAATCTGGTTTTACACAAGACATTTGAAGCTGATGTTTATAAGTCATTCTGTTAATGCTTTCTGCCACTAGCTGCATGACTCCTTCCTAGTGTGCACAAAATAAATTAAGATTGGCTTTTAATGTCTGGGTTTTTTTTAAAAAAAAAATTGAATCCTCCAAGGGAGAAAATCTGAACTAGTGCTTGTTGTCTTTCCCTTTGTCCTAGGGATTAGATGATGTAAAATTATTTTAGGTTGGGGTAGGTCAGAGGAGGTCTCAGGCTGTGAACCTGTTTCTTAAAAGGACTTTATTTTATTCAGAAGCAAACTTCAGGAATCCTCTAATCTTAATTTGATGGAAGTCATTCCAATTTTGAGAGCCACTACCTGGCACCACTGATAGGATGTTTGTGATCCAGTCCCATAGATGAACTCGATACTGTAGCCTACATAAAGTTCCTTTCTAAGGGGTGATTTAGACTGCTGAACTACTATGCATATGTCATTTACTTGCTCTGGGGAAAAACATTGCCAGAGTTACAATGCTTGGACTGTTTTTTATCAAAAATACTTTCAGTAGTTCATCACAGAGAACTTCTCTTATTTTGCCTTAGATTCTGTGGTAGATCCTTTGTGATGTTACCTGTGTCTTCACGCTCATATTATTCACCCCTTACTCCAAGTGTTTCACCTATGTTTTGTTTACATCTTATTTATGTTTTGCACGATTTAACCTAATAAATCAGTCTGTGTTTTTCATGAAGTTTGGTTTTTTTTTTTTTCTCATGTTTGGTCTCCATATTTTCTATATCTCTCTCTCCTTTTCTCCTGCTCTCGTGCAGATAGCTCCTCCAAGAAGACAAAGTCTAGTTCGGAGGAGAGTAGATCCGAGACGTATGGTAAGCTAAAGCAGCTGCTGCAGCCTGGCACCCTTGCAGTCTGCTCCATGCTTTTTTTGTCTGTGCATCCAAGGCTTTGATCCTTCACCTGACCTGCATGGTTGGCTCTGCCGCAGGGAGTGGGAGACTGGGTTTAAATGTCGCTATCAGCTTGTAGTTTTTTTGTAGTGGCTGGAAACTAACCTGTACCTGGCAAAGCAAAGGCTGGATTCTCCTGTTGGCTATTGATAGTTGGGGAAACTTATTGGGGCTGCCCTTCTTTGGAGTTCATGTGTTGCTGGTGGGTTTGGTATTGTGTGAAAAAAACCACAGCTCGTGTTGGAGTCCTGGAGAGTTTTTGTGGTTGTAGAAATGTGTGTGTCTTGGCTCAATGAGCCAGCAGTTCGTGTTTTTGTGTTGTTTCTAGAGGGTCTTGTGTCAGTTCCTTTTTGTATTTCACAGAAGTGGGTATCTGTAAATAATTTCAAAAATACAAGAGTCTGAATGTCACCTTTCTGTGCTCTGAAGAGGGACTTCTGGCAGTCCTGTGTGGTGTATTATGACTGGGTTGTGAGCTTGTAGGCCAGAACAAATCAGCATGTAACTGGGGTAGAGTGAGTAACCCCACAGATTTTTTTGTCAGTACACCATGGCAGGTGCTGTTGGAAGCAATGTAGACCCAATACATCCCATTTGCTGCTCCTCCAGCTTACATCAGATATGTCAGTGTTTGGGCTCTGACACACTCCCCATCCTACCTTTATGTTAATGACTTAATGAATTTCTGATTGTTAAGGCATGAGTGCAAATATCTTTAAAAACTACAAGGTAGTAAGTCTTCACTAGTTGGTGGGTAGTCCTTTGGATCCTACCATCTTCTTAAGACTCTGGGACCTATGTTGAATCTGACCAGTACTGCTACAGTTCATGTTTCTATGTAAGCACATCCAGCTCCTGACTGCAGTCTTTGGTTGCCTTTCTTTTCCTGTTTTTTTTTTTTTTTTTTTCTCCCTTGATATTTAAAGTTGTCTTTGTTACACTCTGATTTTTTTCACTGTTGAGAAAATTGTTGGCTGCATAACCTGCTGTGGACTTCTGGACAGATGCAATCACTCTCCCCTTATCAGTTTTATCATGTCACTAGAATAAAACTACCAGGTGTTTATGGCTGCAATCCAATTTCTCAAACTACCAGTGTAATACAAAATGATGCTGTCAGAGCTCTCGTTGTAAGGAATGTTAAATCATAAAAGCAAAAACCTCCCCAAATCAAAAAAAAAAAAACCCCAAACCTCAAGTCATCTCTAAACTGACATGGGCATGTTAGCAAAAGCCCTTTAAGTGGTGCAGTTTATGGAGGTGTGATTTGTTCCTTCTGTGAAAATTGCATCGCTTAACTGTTCTTGGAATTTTGAATCATGCTCTTTTCTCGAATAAAAATAATAATAGTATGACAGTCATGCTCCTCAGGGTGTGAGGCTGTTCTTCAGAAACTGTAAACAGGTTTGAGAGTGCCTTGATTTGCTTCAAGTAGAGCTGGAAACCTGTCTTAGGGAGAGCTGACTTGCTGCGGCTTGTATGTCTCTCTCGTGTGCTCAGAGGGAATGAACAGGGAGGGAGATGGCCTGCTTGAATTTTCTTTTCAAAATGCACATATTTTGGGATGATGCTTCTGGTGAGCTTGTGTTGAAGCCTTGCTAGGTAGATGCTGGTTGGTGACAGCACAGTCAGGTTGACTAGATCCCTAGGTCTGGGACCTGTGTTAATTTTTGCCTAGTGCTGCTTACCCATGATATACTGGAGGTGCTGTCAAACTATTGTAGGTTAATTACAGGAAACATTTGGTATGCTTGATGGAATGTATCTGTGTTTATACTTCTCCCTCAGTCTGTACAGTGTCCTGGTTTTTCATGTATGGCAGAAAGAAACACGACTTCCTAACATAAGCCTTTACTTCCCCCAAAGTTTCCTGCAGATGCTCTATCCGTTGCCCAGTATCTATGGGAGCAGTTTCCACTCATCCTTCCTTTCCAATAGCCTTTGCTGTGTTGGACCTTGCTCTGCCTTTTGTCTCTGCCCTCTGCTTTTCCCAGGTTCTGTGGTATGTGCAGAGAAGTTGGCTGTTTGCTTTGGACAGGACTAAACTATTTAAAAACCTAGAAGTGGAAATACTGTGCTGATATTTTTCTCACTGCTGACTGGGTGTTAGCTTTCTTGGCTAGCCATTGGAAAGGGAATAATAGGAGAGTCTTGAATGACAACAGGACAAGGAGGTGTGACTTTTGGATGTGTTTGCTTTTACCTCTTGAAATTCTTAATTAAGGAGAAAGAAACCAGAATTTCTTGAAATATGAGTGGCTGGGGGGGGGCAGGGTAGTTTGGTAGGGAAATCTGTCTGATATTCAGAAGTTGATTTATGGTGGTGTGAAAAATAGCGTGATATTTTCTTCCATAAACCCAAGCATTTCAGGTCTGTGTATTCAACAAAATGCAAGTGATGAGGAGGGAGATTGAGTATAGTTTCAGAAGTGCTATAACTTCCTACAATACTGGATGCCTGTTTCTCAGTGTAAAATTCTTGTCTCTTGAAATTGAAAATAGCTTTCAGGGTGGTAGGTGAGATATCAGTTAGTCTTCCCTTTCCCTCCAAAGATACTTTCCTTTATATTTATTTATTAATAATTGGTGTCTGATCCAAATACTGGACTAGCATGCATACATACTCTTACACATATTCTCTCCACCTTTAGAACCAGGTTATAATATTTTTGCTTTGAAACCCCATATCATACTCGTTAGGAAGTTTTTCAATCAAGCTTAAACTGTCAGCCTTGTGCCTTTATGTTGTGGCCACCATTTTTTCAGCCTCTTAAAAGGACTCTTGGGAACCCCTCATCACTCCCCTTATAATAGCCAGAAACTGCTGGGAGTGCAAGGGGCGCTGGACCACAGGGGTTGAATGTGTCGTTGCCATGGAAGCAGATAGTCCTATTTATCATGGTTAAAATACATGGTTCTTTTCTTCTAGAAAGGTTGCTGAGCCTTGTTTTATGAACAGCATTCAGTGCCATTGTTATTAGTGGTTTTATTGAGACACTCTACACTGCACTAGCTTCAAACAATTGAGGTTTCACCCTGATTTTTACATGACTTTGGTTACCAGGTTAGTGGAAGAATCTGAAGAATGCTGGTAGTACAAGGTTTGATGTTGAAGAGTAGGGTAATAGCTATGACTAAGTGAAATGCAGAATGCCATCCAATGAGAAATTCTCATTATGATGCTGATAGCTTTATTTATTTTGTGGAGCAGCGTTTCTGAAAGTATTTTACAGAAATAAAGCTTCCCTAACGAAGTTAAACATTTGGACGTTCTGAAAACCCCAAGGAGTTTGTTTTTGTTTATTGAATGATTCATTTCAAATCACTCTATTAAACTGCATTTTCCCATTGTGGCCTCATGCCTCCAGGGAGGTTATAGTTCACAAGTCTCCTCCCATGCCATGTCCACACAGTTTGATCTGAGGGAAAGCTACGTGAGATGTAATTCGTGTTTCCATCCTCTCTGGTGAGTCAGGTTTTCAGAATAAACCCCTGTTTGTTGTGCACTTCTAGGGAAATGAGACTTTATTGAGTAGCTTGGAAACATTTAGGATCCATAGAAGAGAAGCCAGTAAAGATCTATTTACTGGAGAAGCTCTGGAACAATCAGAATGTTTAAAAGAGTCGTTTAACCGCGGTGTGTCAGTGACCTTGAGAGGTGCACACGCACCCTTCGCAGCTACCCAAAGGGCAGCCTTGTAATTGAGCGTGGTGTCGCAGAGGGAGTAGTGCCACCTACTGAAGAGTTCCTTGGCTTCACTTCTCTTGTGGTTCCTTCTTTCTGAGACTGGTAATTTCTGTTTTCATGTCTAATCGTAAACCTCTTTAACTGCAACGCACAGTTAGCTGCTTTATTGTACTCTTGGCTTGAGGCTATACCAATCAGTCTGGGGAATTTTAATGTGTATGAGGATGAAAAATTTTTTTTCTTCCACAGAATTTCATGAATACACTCAAGATATGAACATGCAGGCTGATTTTGTGTACTTAGTTGCAGTGATTTCTCCTCATGTCATGCCATCAAGATACTGTTACATGGTAGTGAATATGAGAATGAGATTATTGTTCATTTGATTTTGCATACTATCAGTGATGAGTTCTGTTAACCTTGTAATCTATCTGAAGCTTCATCTGGAAAAAGTGAAATAACATGATAAGATATTTCACAGTTAATGACTCATGATTTACATTCAGGGAACACTAAGAATTGGAACTCAAAAGCGAAAAAGGTGAATGAGAAGCTGTCACTTGCTAACAAGGGCTGTTCAGTGTTTCCATAAACTCAAAGACTTTAATTAAAGGAGGTGAAGTTGTTGTAGTTAGTAATTTGATGTACGAGTTCCTTTAGTACCTGTGATAACCAGGTGTGCCAGGAACAGCTGTTGAGAACTTTATGTTGTGTGTCATGGGCTGTCAGTGGCTTGTGGCTTTCCTTTCAATCCCTCCCAGAATGTCTGATGAGGTGTTCGAAGCACAAGACGTGGGTAATGAAAAAAATTGATCTCTGGTCTTAAAATTCCACCATTAAGCAGATTTCAAATTGAACATGTTTTACTTAAAGAGTGAAAGCGAGCAAATGACAGGGGGTGGTGTGTGATGTTCCTTTCTGTCACAGCAGAGGAAAAGAGAACACTTGAAGGTTGCTCGTTTTAGTCTGCCTGGTTCAGACAGAGACTGCTATCAAAGCAGATCTGGTTCTGTGGGCAATATATTATCTTCAGAAAACTTTCAGATAACGTAATTAAAATCACTATAAAGCTGCTGTGTATAGTTGTCAAGCATAGTATCTTTCAACTGGCCTACCTAGACCTCCTTCCAGCCTTTTGCATTGGTTAGCAGAATTATTAAGTGCTTGCTTCATGTCTGAAGGGAGCAAACACAGGGAAAAATCCATTATGGGCTAACTTTGGGTTAGAGTTGTCCTAATTTAAATTGCTTCCACATTCTAAAATTAAAAGGTGGTCTTGGGTGAAATTGGGACTTGTGATGTGAAACCTCCAATCTTAATGTGTATGAGGATGCCCCATCCCTGGAGACGTTCAAGGCCAGGTTGGATGAGGCCCTGAGCAACCTGATCTAGTTGGGGGTGTCCCTGCTTCTTGCAGGGGAGTTGGACTGGATGACCTCTGGGAGTTGCTTCTAACCCTAATCATTGTATGATTCTATGAATCTTTAACTTGATTATTCTTGGAACTTTAATTATACTTTTATGTGGTCAGTTTATGTTGTGTCTCCTACTGCATTGCCTCTGCTTTGGCATCAGGTTCATTCAAGAAGGAGACTTATCAGTAGATCCAAGGGTTATTGGATCTGGAAAAGAAAGAAATAGAGTGAAAGAGCAATGAGCATGTAGAGCTATGCTGTGCCTTTAAACATGGATAGTTCTTGTGAGTCAAAAGATTAGTTAGTGTCTTACTCATAAAACCTGTACATCTGGCAGCAGGGTTTAAAACAAACTGTTTTTATGAAATAGCATATGTTCTCGTTCCCACACCCCACCCCGGGGCATCATTCTTGTGAAGTGAGACTTAAAGAAGCTTGGTCATATAGAAAAATGGGAGGTACAAAAGGGAGAGGCATGTTCTTTCACTTAACCATATAAAGAGGGTGTGAAAGCTGGTGGGTTGGTATTTTTATTCCTCTTCTTCCTCATCTGCTTTCACCTTTCATCCGTTCCATCAGTTGACTGTGGATCTCTGTGTATAGCATCGTTTACTGCTGCTTTATCAGCAGGAGGGGAGTTACTGGGACGTGGTACTGTGACCAGATTGCTGAAGAAATACTGGAATGTAACCTTTTCCACAACTCCCACACCCATTTTCATATGTGCCATGCTGGAGGAGAGCAGGGCTGACTGGGCAGGCAGTGTGTTCACTTGAGGCTGTTCGTTTCCATTAGGAGTAGCTCCAGAGAGGTGAAAGGAGCTGTAGTGGTGCAAGAGTCATTTGAGACAAGGGTATGACTCCACACTCTGTTGCAATTTATTTCTTAAAAATGATTCCAGAAAGGACAGTCTTCCTGGCACAGCATCTTCACAACCCCCTTTGCACACTCCACACTAAATGATACTATGATTTTGGTATCTGATTGTGGAGAACTCCAATTCTTTCTCAGGCAAAGTTCTTACGTCAGCATCCTGATGTGGCTTTGGAGAAATACTGGTGGTGTTTAATAACTGGTAGTTTCCTGCTGTGTAAATATAAGAGTATAGTGAAGCATTTTGCAGAGTTCCTAAAGTAAGGTAAGGGCTCCAGTGTGAGAGGAGTTTTGCAAACACTTCTAGGAAAGTGTTCTGGGGTGAATCTGTCAGGACTGTTGCTTTGGTTTGTTTTTCCCTTATTTTATTTTTAGGTGAACAATAGGTATATGCAACATGTCACCTTTTCAAAATGCTGCACCTACTCCATACCTTTATAACAGCAACAGGGTTTCTGCTCACATCATACAGAGTAATCATTACACCAGGAAACAAAACAATTTGCCTTTGCTGCTCCACAAGGTGAAGGAGGAGCAGATTGAAGCTCTCATCTCTTTGGATTTTGGCCCTGTACTTGAGTAGCTCAGTGGGAAGTATGGTCTTGATTTCAGAAATCTTGCTCAGTGCAGTGAGTGTGGCTTGTACTTCTTTGCTGCTGGTCTTCTGGTTCTGGGCGATATTTTCATGTCCTGAGATGATATTTTTCACTCAGAACTGGAAGAACTTTCCTGATCAATAAATCTGTTTTAGTCCAACTCACTGATGTTAGTCTGAGAGATTTGAAACCTCTTTTTTAGAGGAGCTTGTAAAATCTGTTTGGTGTTTTTTGATGATGTACTGCAACATGACAACCCTCTGCCATACTTTGAAGAACTATTAATACAGACAAAGGGAAATTGTTCTCATAGGTTTGTATACATAGCTGTTCTTCTTGAAAAGCTGCTTTTACCTCAAGTTGTGTCTGATGTGCCAGAGCTGTCTGCATCTCTGCTGTTGTATATCTCTGTTTCATGTAACTGAAGCAATAAGCTTGACCTGGCTTGACATTGCTATCAGTTTCTGGACCGATGCCCTGTTTCTGTGCCTCATGTATTTTTTCCCCTCTGATGTACCAGTTTCTTTCACTGCTTTGTGATTATCTAGGAGGATAAGGTTTTGGACTGATGCCTAGCTTGTGTCTCTTTGTATTTCTCTCCTTCTCTTTCTTCTTCCCTTTCCCCATCTTTCTTCTGCAGGTCTTGTTCAACGGTGTGTTGTTATCCAACGGGATGAGAACGGATTTGGGCTGACAGTCAGCGGAGACAATCCAGTCTTCGTGCAGTCCGTCAAAGAAGGTGGGCAGGCTTTCTAAATGTGCTATAGTTGAAGGGCAGCATTGAGGGGGTTCATGTGACTCAAATTCGTGCATGAGCTGGAGAAGAAAACCCTTAAGACATCTTTCTCACGGGTGGGAATAGAGCGTTGCAATGCTGGGGGCGGTGAGGCAGTGTCTGATGAGTTTGGAAACTGAATGTTTGCATCTGAGAGGGACTCAATGACTCCTTGAAGCCTGGTGGGATTGTGGCTTGGTGTATCCATTGCAAAACAAGAACAGAGCTGCTGTAGTCTAAATACTCAGAGATTTTAATCTGATAGAGACAGAGGAAGCTTGGGCAAATGTGGGAAGTAGCTGTGCATGAAACTACAGAAATGCTTAAGCCGTTTTTGGACCTACGTGATCTCTTGCCTCTCTAGATGGAGCAGCCATGCGGGCTGGAGTGCAGACAGGTGATAGAATTATCAAGGTAAGGACATTCACATCAACAGAGAAATGGATCCTGTGTGTTACATGGACTACTTCCCTGAAATAATGGGATTGACAGGTCTGCTGTGATATTTGCATTTGCCTGTGAGATAGAGGAATAGTCTAAATTTCTGTGTTGGAGGCCACCAGAACAGCAACACACTGAAAGCCCACTGTTCAGTGTTAGTTCTCTTGTGAAGAGCCTCCTTATTTCAGGACTTGGTGGGCAAATTCAGCATCCTATCAGGTTCAAGTATCACCATGTAATAAAAACAGAAGTGGCAGGGGAGAGAAGGAACAGAAAGTAAATAATCTTGGATTGTTTTGCTCCTCGGTGCTCCCAGATATGTGTTCTCTTTTAGTCAAAAATAAAAAAACCTAATAAATCAATTCAGTAACAATTCAGTAACTAAAAAGACTATCAATATGTTGCTGCAAAGTGATGGGTTTTGCTGGAGTGGCTACTGACAGAGAGCTGTGATTTTAATGGGGCATTTAAATGAATGAATTAAATTAAGGTGGATTGCTTTTTGTTGTTGCTTGGTTTTTCTTTTGGTATATATGAGTAGTTTGCTTTTTGCAGAGTCCTGCTCATCAAGGTAAACTATTGGATTGCTAGATTGTTACTCTGTTTCTGTCATGAAAGACATAGTAATGGAGATTGGAAATACTGTTCCTCATTCTCTATGTTTGTGGTTTGTGTGTACCTTTGGTTGGAAAACAGTAGCTAGACCCTTGTAACTTTCTCTTCCTCCCTACCCCCAGGTGAATGGCACTCTGGTAACACACTCAAACCATTTGGAGGTGGTAAAGCTGATCAAGTGTAAGTAAAGGCAGCTTACTGTTTTTTTCACTGTGCTCCTTTAAAGCATGAAAGACATAATTTTAAAGGACCAATGACCGATTCAGCCATCAAGTGACAAGGATGAGGTCTAACCATGCCCCATGCTGAGAGATAAAGGGTGTGTATGAAACAGTGAAGGGAAATTGGGGTCATTTTGATGTTTTGGAGTTGAGCTGATGCGTGTTCCTGCAGTTTCTCTTTAGTGTGATGTTTGAAGTGACCATCAGACCTTGCCTACACATCTTGCCATGTTTAAATTCCACCTTAAATACCATAGCTATTCAGGCACTCTTAATGTAGATTGCATTGTGGTGCTTGCAAAGTACTGGTGTTTTTAAAGGAAGCATGTTATTTCTTGATTTTTCTTGTGCAAGGAAGAAGGTTAGTGGTTCTTTCTAATGTAGCACAGTTTATTTTGTGCCCTGAGCACTGGTAAATGTAACCTGACAGAGTAGAAATTGGATTGTGTGCTCTTTATTAAGGATGATTATCATGCAAGTTTTTTGGATTACCTGAAATTTAAAGAAAGTTTTTAAACCAGACCTGATAGTTCTCTCTGGTTCTGTGGTTTGAAAGGGTGAAGAAGGTTCTGAGTTTTGCTTTAGGGTGAAATGACAACCAGAGAAACAACAACCATAGAAAGTGCAGGAGTGTCTGAAGTGTAACCTGTTGTCTTTCTACCTGCAGCGGGTTCCTATGTAGCTCTCACTGTCCAGGGGCGCCCACCGGGGTCGCCTCAGATTCCGTTAGCTGATTCTGAAGTGGATCTGGCAGCGTTTGGGCATATGCCTCCCATCATGTCATCTCCCCATTCACCTGGCACATCAGGAAGTGCAGAAAGGATCACTAGCCCAGTGCTTGTGGGGGTAAGATTTAAAGCTCTCTCTGCAAAGATCCAGCATCTCAGTGGCAGAAATGCAGTTGGTTTTATTTTTTTTTTTCCTTGATTTACTTTGTGATTTCACTTTTGTGATCACAGATTGGAATTGGAATGTTTGTCCTGCCACCCAGTGGGCATTTAATTGCACAGGGAAAAACATTTTGCAAATAAAAATACACAATCTCATCTGGAATAACACTAAGACAGTTGAGGGGTTGTTCACAGGTTGTCTTTGAGTTGTGCTGCAATTTGCATAATGTGACTTTACACATTCTCTGGTCCCAAACCAGTCATGCTTTAACTTGTGTTGAAAAGGGGATTTTAAGGTGTGCAGACATCTGGCAGAGAAGAGAAAGGAAAGCAAATAAGCAAACACTCCAGGTCTGTCTGTCTGTCCTAATATATATTTCTAAAAATCTTTTTTAGTGTTGATAGCTATGAAATCATAGGATATAATTAGAAATTTGAATTGCTTCTTGGAGGACTTTGCAGAGCCAGTGTTTAGGAAGTAGATGAAAAGTGGGCATGTCTATTTTCCTTACCTTTCTTCCCAGTTGCACCAAAAAACCTCTCCATATTTTCTAGGAGGAGAATAATATTGTCCACAACCAGAAGGTGGAGATTCTGAGAAAGATGCTACAGAAAGAGCAGGAGAGGCTGCAGGTACTGGAATTGCATGGGTTTGAGAGGGTGTTGGGAAGTTACATCTTTCACTGAGAGATTTCAATAAAATTCCAGAATGCAGTTGTTTTCATATGGCAGAAGACAGAGGAGAGCTCTACAAAATAGACAATCTGTAGTACCTATTTTGGTAGGTTTTCAGATATATTTATTGTTGAAAATTTGTAAACAGAACAAAGGTTAGTAGTAGGTTGTACTTTTAAGCTTTGATGTTGAGGAAATACTGAAGGGAAGCTCATAATTATTTTTTTTTCCAGTCTCTGCAAGAAGAGTACAGCCGATCACCCACCACACGACTGCTCAAAGAGATACAGGAAGCAAAGAAGCACATTCCTCAGCTGCAAGAGCAGTTGTCCAAAGCCACAGGCTGTTCTCAGGTAACACCAGGGTTCTCTGGTATGTTCTGGGTGAAAATTCTTGGGGGATGATAGTATTCTGGGCAAGCAGTTCCCTGCTATGCTCTGCTGTGCTTGTACAGGCAAACTGCACCCTCTAGAGTTGAGACTTGTAGTTAGGCTTGCAGAGGCTGCTGCCCAAATCCAGTGCAGTATCAGTATATGGAGTGGTAGAATTTACATTGCACTTTCAAATCATCTGTGAAAAACTGCTTTTGAAACAGTAAGTGCAAACTGTAATGTGTTTATTAGTCTGTCAATAGCACTTAAAAAAAGCCACCCTGTGAAGTCACTCTTCAGGGGAGAATAACTGGGAGCTTGAAACAGCTTTGCTTTTGCATTTGAAGAGAAAACCAAATAGGAGGTGATATTATTTTCCCCTTTTTTCTCTGCCTGTAATGTTGTAAATCCTGAAAACTTGGTCTGATTTCCTGCTGTCTTCCTTAGAAAAACTTTGCAGCCTTTTCTTGGCTACATGAAGAAAGTTTTATAAGTCATGTGAGCTAATCAGGTTTTGGCACATCTAATGATTAAGAGCTGCCTCTTGAAGTATTCTGTTTGCTCTGTGCAGTCTCCCAAGCCACTTTATCTTTTCAGGATGGAGTCCAGTCCTTCCGATCTGTGACGGAATCGCTGCAGATCAGTGAGGTGGAGGCAGAGAGTGGGGATTGTGTGAGCAAACTGGATTACAGTGGTGACAGCCCCTCACGACCAAACAGTGACATCACTGATGTGAGTCTTGACCACTCCAGCACTTTGCTTCTATACCTTTTTGATTTGGTTTTCTTGTGTGGATTCCTTCTGTCTGTGTTGTCCTGTGTGCCATATGTATGTGCTCTGCCTCTGTAATGCTGTGTATCACGAGTGGCTTCTCAGTATGCACCAGAAATATTTTCCTGAGGAAGCATACTATATTGGTCTTCCATTAGAGACTGGGAAAGAAATAGTGTAGGTTTTGGGGTTTGATCCAGGATTAGATTTTCCTGGCACAATCCCTGTAACCATAGAAAGATGGATGCCAACATCTTTCTCAGAACTCGGAGATGCCAATTAGAGCATCTTTTAAGAATATGGTTATGTTGCAATTGTGGTAGCTGTGACTCAGATTCAGTCAGTGGGCAGGTTGCCATGAAAGTGGGGAAGAGCCTTATTTCTACCAAATAAGCTTCAATTATTGTGAATTATAAAGGCTCTTAGTCTGTTCAGTCATTAGTTATCAATCTGTGTGCTCATATGGTCTCGCTATTGGAGTGCCTTAGCACCTAATCCTTAATTAAGTAACTGTCTGATTAGTGCAGAGGAATTGAGACTCTACTTGGGTTTTGGCCCAAGTTCATTTTTAACTTAAGGAAGTGGGAGCTGAATTTCTACTAGAAGTTGGAAGTGAAAGGAAGGTACATCAGATATACCTCCAGAACATGAACATACAGATGGGGAGAGGCTGTTCAGTAGGGCCTGTTGTGACAGGACAAGGGGTGATGGGTTTAAAATAGAGGGAGGGAGATTTAGATTGGAGATTAGGAAAAAGTTCTTTCCTGTGAGAGTTGTGGAGCACTGGAACAGGTTGCCCAGGGAGTTGGGGGATGCCCCATCCCTGGAGAAGTTCAAGGCCAGGTTGGATGAGGCCCTGAGCAACCTGATCTAGTTGGGGGTGTCCCTGCTTCTTGCAGGGGGTTGGACTGGATGACCTCTGGGAGTCGCTTCTAACCCTAATCATTCTATGATTCTATGATTCTATACATGACAGTGTTTTGCAATATTGTTCCCCAACTCCAAATCCAACTATATTGGTATATACCAACTCATGTTGGTATATAATAAACACAGAACAAAGTGCATAGCTATCTTCCTGGTAAAATTAATCCTGTCAGTATTCTGGATGGTATTTAATTATTGGAGATGATTGATGTGTCCAGTATACAACCTTTTCACTCCAGAATGTCCCTGAGAAACTTCAGGAGCAGAAACTGGGAGCAATAGAGACCTCTTGAAGTTTAACAGGGAGCTCAGAGTTTTACAGCTGAATGAAATAGCTCCATGTGTGTACACAGCCTGGAATCCAACAGGCTGAATGAACAGCAGCCTAGCTGAAAAGACCTTGATGTTACTGTGGGCACACTGAAGATGGGCCAGCAGCAGCACATGTGTTCTGCAGATAAAGCTGTGTCTGCTGGGCTACATGAGAGAGAGGATTGGAGGTGGAGGGAAGCTGATAGCCCCTTTTGCTGGGTGCTGGTGAGACAGCACTTGGAATATTGGGCCCTCTTCAGAGGGGATGTTGAGAAAAGGATCTGGTCAGAGAGCTGGCAAGATGGGTGCTACATTAACCATCAGAAGAGGTGGACAAAGCAAAGACAATGCTAAGGACAGGTGCACTAGTAGATTTTTACAGTTCTGTTGCATTCAGTGTCACTAGCTTTCTTAGCCAAACTGCTTCTGCATTTTGTTGGGTTTTGGGGTTTGTTTGGGTGGTGTGTTTTTTAAAACTCTGCATGCAGGTCACGTGTTTTCGTTTGGCTGCTCATACCTCAGCTATTTTAACAGCTCACTCTGTGAGAAAGGAGAAATTTTGGCTCTTGTGGCTGAAAAACTTACCCTGCAGCTCTTGCTTTCTTGGATTTCCTGGTACTCACTGGAGCTGAACTTCCTTTTTCCCCAGAGTCCACGAAGTGGCTTGAAAGAGCGGATTTTTCCAGATGAGAGCCCAGAAAAGACTGAGGTTCAGGATACTGTGAGTACAGAATATGGTGTCACAACAGCATCTCCTGTAACCATCAAAACCTTGCTGGTTTTCCCTTGCTTTCTAGATGGACCATGCATAAGATTTGCTTTAGAAAATAAAATGCAATTAAAATAGTGCAGGGGAAGTTAATTAGCTGAGTAAATGTTTATGGAGCTTAAGAGCAGGTCCGTTTAGAGGCAAGAAATATATCCTAAGTGGTAAAACACCTGGACCTAAAATAGATATATACTTTATTCCTTGAGTCCAGCACTAAATGAAACAGTCTTTTCTTTAGGATATTTAGTTATTACTAGGCATTGTCAGGGATGGCCTCAAGAGTAGGTAAAAATAGCAGCAAGTGCAAGTCTAGCTGAACAGACAATTTTGTTCCTTAGCATGATTTACAAAGCTATATTTCTTTGTTTATACTAAGATGGCTTTTGTCATACACCACATGTGTGCTTATATCTGTCAATTATGCAGTTGGTTTTGAGGCATCTGATTTGATGTTTCTGAATGCTTGCAGCTTGGGAGAAGTATTTGTTGCAGGGGGATGGGTCTCACAACTGCAAACTTGGACAAGGTTGTGTAAAGACACACGGGTTTACATTGAGTTTTGAAAGAGAGTAAAAATGTTAGCAGTATTTCTAACTTGGTAAAGAAGATTTATGATGACAAGAGAATAACACTGCACATTTCTTCCTTCTCATTCCTCACTCCCCACTCACCCCAGGATTCCCAGTCCAGTGTTGGCAGTCCGTTATCCCGGATGGGGCCTCAGATCATCGGAGCAGAAGATGATGATTTTGATACTGAGCAGGAGCAGGTGGGAATGACTTTTAGCCTTAGACATCCCTTTTCCCCCTCAACCAAAATTATTTTCCTTTGAGCTTAAACCACAAGTGCCCAATAACTTGTTTTTATTGATCAGTGTTCCTGTTTTAAGCGCTTCCTAGGATGCTAGAATGGCATTGCAAAGGTTCTGGAACTGATCAGATTTCAATTAGTTAAAAAAATGGGGAGTCAGGCTATTGGAACAAAGCTGCTTGTTTTTTCTCACAGTAGTTTTCTTGAATAATTCAGATAGTTTCCATGTATCTCTACAGATCAATGGACAGTGCAGCTGTTTCCAAAACATAGAGCACCTGAAATCTCGCCCAGCTCACCTGGCTGTTCTTCTGCATCATGTGGTGTCCCAGTTTGACCCTGCAGCATTGGTAAGTTGTTCTGGAATTGCTCCCCTGGCCCAATTTGGTAGTCTTAGAGCATATCAGAACAAGAATGCTTATTCTTGTGTAGTGTTGTCAGTGACGTGCCTGGATTGGCAAGGATTGAAATGCAGATCCTGGCCAGGAATGAGCTTCAGATAAATGAGAAGCACAAGGAGAACTGTCTGCCTTTACATTCAACTATTTAGAAATAAGTATTTAGTTCTTGAAGGCACTGAGGTGGTGGGATTAATTGTCAATAGGGAAGGTCTGATGTCTGTCTTCCTCCAACACCTCTGCTTTCACTTCTCTGCTGATTACTGGGCAGCCTAGTTGAATTGAGCAATCTAGATGGCTCAACATAGCTAGGAAGGGTTTCAATCCAGCAGTGCTGAATTCCTTGAAACATTTGAAAGAAAATTTGGAATTAGGGGTGGTAGAACTGAGTTCTTATGGTATCCCTTCATTTCTTCCCATTGTGTTTCCCACAGTTGTGCTACCTTTACACAGACCTGTACAAGCAGACCAACTCCAAAGAGACTCGCCGTGTCTTCCTGGAGTTTTACCAGTTCTTCTTGGACCGAGCTGCAGTAGGTTCCAGTTATTCCTCTGATTTTTCAAGCATATCATAGAGTGCTTTGGGTTGGAAGAGACCTCAAAGCCTATCTAGTTCCCACCCCATGCCATGGACAAGGACATCTTCCACTATGCCCAAAGCCTCATCCAACCTCTTCTTGAACCCTGCCAGGGATCCAGGGGCAGCCGTAGTTTCTCAGGGTACCCTGTGCCAGGGCCTCACTGCACTCACAGGGAGGAATATTTTTCCTTGCCTCTAATCTAAGTCTACCCCCTTTCTGCTTGAGGCCTTTGCTCCTTTTCCTGTCTGGCTTTCCTGGAGCCCTTTCAGGTACTAGAAAGCTGTATTAAGGTCACCCCAGAGCCTTCTCTTCTCCAGGGTGAAAAATCCCATCTCTCCCAGTTTGCCTTCATAGGAGAGGTGCTCCAGCCTTCTAATAATCTTCATGTCCTCCTCTGGACTTGCTCCAACAAGTCTTTCTTCTGTTGGGAGCCCCAGAACTCGACCTTTTTCTGCCCTCCTAAACTGGAAAAAAACTAATGAGCTGTTAAAGTACTCCAAAATAATTCTTTTTTGTGTTTAAACACTATGAGTGAGAGTAGCAAAATGAATTGTAGATAGTCTAAGTCAATAAATCACAAGGAATGTGCTGTCTGATAGGAGAAATCATTTGTGATATGTAAGCAAGCTCTAGCTGTTATACATTGTCTTTTACTTTATAAATGCTGCACGTATTGATGTAGTTGTTACAAGAATTGGAAAATGATGTGTCTGTTGGAAAGCCTGAGAAAATTCTTAACTGCCATGAATTAGACTATCAGATAGTGTAGCAGAGGCTAATATCACTTGTTTAGATAAAGTAATCCTTGTGTAACGTGGTACACATTCAGGATGGGAGCCTCCCCCTTAATACCCTCAGGTGTCCAGGTTGTATGATTTTGGCTTTTGAGGGGGATTTTCCTTTGTTTTGTACTGTGTGTTTTATGTGTGGGATGTGGTTGTTGTGTGTGTTCTCCCAGCCTTTCTTTTCTTTTGCAGAATCTAAAAGTTCCAGTTCCAGATGAGATCTCCTTAGAACTAGGTAGGCTGCTTTTGCCTCAAGTATCTATTTCCTCAGTTTCTGCTGTCTGAGGCAGTCCAAACAATTTTATGAAATGCACTTGGGCTTCCTTAAAACATGTGCTGTCATGTGTAACAGGGAGAGATAAACAAATACTTGCTAGGTTTCCTCAGTGGGGCATGATGTGTGATGTGATACACATTAGTTGTGGCAAGCACTGGCCACACTGGTGTGTACGTTTTTCACTGTGATAGTGGATGTGACCAAAGCTGCTTACACCTAATGCATGATGTTCTTATCAGCAAGTGAAAGGCAAAAGGGTGTTCTTGTATTGGTTAAAGTACACATATGAGTGATGTTATTCTAAGGTGGAAAGGACTCTCTGTTCTTAAAAGAATATTAACTCTTCTCTTCTGCCTGACAGACAGAAGAAGGCCGGAGCTCATTCCCGAAGAGCTTCATCGGCAGTTTATACAAACTATGCAAGATAAAGTGTGTCCAGAAGTTCAAAGGAATCTGGAAGATTTCAGGTAGCAACTGTTGTCTGTGTAGTTTTTCTTTAATCATCTGCCTGTAGTCAACACTTCCAATATGAGGGAAGTCCAGACTCAAAGGACATAACAATTTGTCTTGAGATACCATTGACGAGGGCCTCCGAGGTCACCCTGACTAATCCTCAAATGTCTTTTGATGCTGTGTTGTAAATACTTGCAAGAGCAATTTTAGAGCTTGGGTTCTTGATTCCTTGAAGCTACTTGAGGCAATTTTAGAACATTTGTAGTTAGGTGATGTAACACAAATAATTCTTACTAATTGTGTTTATAATCGGCTTACATCCTTTCTTTTTCTTTGCCTTTTTTCTTTCCCTCTCCCCTTTGGGCATGGAATAATCCACTTCTTAAATAGTTGTCATGGGCATATAGTAGAATTTGATAATTGATATGCCTTGTCATGTGAAGTAATAAGAGGTCTGTGCCAATGTGAGACATTATACCAAGACAAGTGTTCAATAATGGACTTTTTCCATACACAGAAATGTCTCAATTCAAGTGTATGCTTCAAATATACAACCTGGGATGCTGCAGAAGGATTAACTACTTTTTCTTGACCCTTGCAATGACTTTCTCACTTGATAAATATCGGATAACTCTATCCTCCACAGACTGTCTTAGTTGTGTTTTACCGTGAGTGCAAATGTTAGGGAGAGATGTCATGACTTTGCCATTCTCATACAGAAACCAATAATGAAACCTGCTCGACACACTGAATGTCAAGAGGTTGCTTTACCTTGTTACAGGTCAGTATTCAATTTCAAATGACACTTTCCCTCTCCCCACTTTTCAGGCAGAAACGTAGTATGGGATTGACCCTGGCAGAAGGAGAGCTAACCAAGCTGGATGCAGAAAGAGTTCGTGATCGGAATGCGATGGAGAAAGAGCGAGCGTGTGCAGAACAGATTATTGCTAAAATTGAGGAAGTCTTGTGAGTACCAGCAAGTATAATTGGCAGGGAGGGAGTAAAAAAGCTTCTACCTTAACCTGACAACAGCAGAGTAAGGAGTTAGGAACTAGAAGCACATTTACATCACTACATTGACATTGCTTCCCCTGTTTGCTATCAATGTATGTTTGAGTAATGATAGCCAAAAGTAAGCTAATAGGTGAAGTCGATGTATCTTTTCAAAGAGACTGCTGATCAAACAGCAGAGTTAATGCTTCCATTGCCAGCTTGTGCTTTATTAGATCAGAGTCTAGGTTTTGGGTTGTAGAAGCCTGTAGCTTCAGAACCTGTTTTTTCTTCTAATGCGAATTGAATCCAATTTTCCCAGCTGAACCTTCATTTTTGTTCCCTTCCCCCCCCCCCTTCCCCCCACGACTTTCTACAGTTCTAAAGGACACTTTGAACACAATTGCTAATGCTCTGGGTGGATGTGACTGGGTGGTAATTGGTTTTTCAGTTTCCTCTTTAAATTCTTGTTTTCAGGATGACATCTCAGCCCTTGGAAGAAGAGAAGAGGTAATGGAAATGACGTGGGCTGCGACTGCATGGTCAGAGCCCTGCTGCTGGCTGTTGTGCTGAGCACAATGTGACAGTCAGAGCTCTGCTGGCTGTGGCCACCAGCTCTTGCTTCCTAATCTCCTGACTTAATTCATTTGAAATCAGAGCATCAACCTCTGGCCCTCAGCCTCTTCTTGTTCTGAAGTTTGTTGGCTTTAAGATTTGAAAAAATTACTGTCACTGCAAGCTCATGCTTCTCTTGGGTTTGTTCTGTAGCTGTTTGTCCCATCTAACACTTATTTTCTGTATGTGTCTTTCCTTGTTAATTTTGTTTGTATACAACTATATTGTTTACAGCAACAGTACCTTTAACTGCCACTTGTTTTTACAACAACTCAAAGCTATAATGTGACTTCAAATAGGTACTTAGTATATTGGTTTAGGACCTTCTGTGTAATTCTCAAAATTTTATTTTTACTTCCTAGTCTGTTATGCCTTTTATATACTCCCATTTTTTTGTTTACAAGAGGAAAACATTGCTATTAGCTGGCAGAGTCTATCCCATTGTCTGTGATAGTATGTTTCATATTAAAAAAAGATGCCAAGTTTTTTACTCTAAAAATTAATTTCTCCATAGAACCTCTGCGTTTGACCTTTTAATTTTCTTGACAAATTATGTTTTCCCCAATACACTTATCCTTATCCTTATCCTCTTCCTTTTTATTTTGTTTGTACTTGTCAGCTCCACAATGCAGTATGTGATTCTTACCTACATGAAACACCTGGGAGTCAAAGTTAAAGAACCTCGAAACCTGGAGCAGAAGCGTGGCCGTATTGGTTTCTTGCCAAAGATCAAGGTAGTAGTGCTGTGGCCAGAGTGGGTTTGTTTAAAGCTGCCTTAGCATGGGTGTTTCATTAGAATTCAAAGTCTGTTTTCACATGATACATTCTAGGTTGGTATAATTTTCTAGTTTTCATTGCTGCATCAAGAGGATCTGGGACTACTGAGCTGCGGAGAAAACCTAACAGTTGAAATTGGCTCCTACATATGTTTTTAGACTTGTGAATTAGAAATGAGTTGGCTTCCTTTCTTCCTTATGCCTGAATACTAACTGCTTGTTTTTCACAGTTCTAGCCTTATTAAAATTTTGGGCCAGAAATATTTCATAGAATACAACCTTGAATCACTTGAGCATCTCATTAAGGCTAATCAGGCTGTTGGTCTGTATACTTCAGTTCTCTTCTTGAGAAAACTTGCCCCAAAACTCATGCTTCATGACGCAGGAAAGTTACTCTTCCTGCCACCCACACTTTCCCAGTTATATAATGAATTTTTCCACCAAAACTCCATCTCTGTGGGTGTGTACAGTAGTCTCCTACAGTATGGGGGTGTATCTGGTCACAGGAGCTACTTTCATCAGCATTCCAGCATCCTTTGAAATGCAAAGGCTGTTAGGAGCAGTACTGCTCTGACAGCACAGAAAGGCTCGATCAAGCACTAGCAGTCTTTCTGAAGTGGCAGGATAAATTGTATTTCTCTCAGATTAGAGTTTGTGTGCTATGGAGGTTTGGAGACACAAGATGATGTTCCTTAGAGAAACACAGTGCTGTAAATCAGTCTTCTACACCAGGGAGGAGAGTGGTTTCTAGCTCCTAAGTTAAAAACAGGATGTGTGAAGGTTTTTTTGATTATAACAGATGAATCTCTTAAGATGCTGTGGCTTCCTGCTGCTAACCCTGTTAATGCACCACTCGCTGTCTGTCCATAGTCTGTCTTTGCCTCTTATGCTGCAGAATGTTGACTTCTCAATTACTTTTCACAATAAAATTCTCTTGTACCACAATCCTGCAGTTTCAAAGAATTAGTGAATATCTTAGGAAATAACTGAAATAGAAGGAATGAGTGATATATTTGCTTTTCTTTGTTGTACATTAACTGCAGCAAAGTATCAAGAAAGAGAAAGAAGGGGAGGAAAAAGCAAAGAGAAGAGGATTTCCTAATATTCTGGGCCCACCAAGGAGACCGAGTCGACATGATAGCAGTGCAAGTATGTCAGGCAGAGCAATGGCTAACTATTAGTCTGAAAGCCAGAGAGAGTCTCAGCTGTTTAAAAATCCCATTTTAAGAAGACTCAGTAATGTTTTTACAACATCTTTTTGAAGACACAGAAACCTAATTTTGTCCTGAAATCATTTAGTGCTGAAAACAGGTAAAAACTCTTCCAGCAATATAATGGCTCCATGTTTGTTTAGTTGGCAGAGCCATGGAAATGCAGAAGCCCCGCCTGAAGCACTTACCTACAGCATCTTCTGCTAGCCCAGAGCCACCAGATTCCAGCAAGTTGCGCCAGAGTGGGTCCTCCAGCGATGGAACAGATGCCCCATACCCACCTGCCAACCCAATGTCTCCTTTGGCAATGGGTCCTTTTTCCTCTCCAGAGGGAAGCAAGGACAGTGAAACAGGTAGGGTGATGCTAGCAAAGAGGAGTGATTAAAGTTTTGAATGGGATATGCAAAACAGTTCTGATGCAACAAATGTGACAAATCAGGAAATGTTTTTGTCATTAAGCATGATGTTCTTGGGTGTTTAGTCATCTTTTCTGACTTAGCCTCTGGTTCAGATTAAGAAATCTTATCATGGCCAGAAATTGTTAGGTAGGTTCTATCACTGTGGCATGGATCTTCTAACAGGAAAAAACCCCAGTCTCAGGTGCCTGCCTTAGTCACCATAAGTTGGTGTCATCTGGAAACATTTATCACTGTGATTTTTCTTACCAACCTATAAATTCAGTTCTTCTGGCTCTAAGCTGAAATGAGGCTGTGAATCAAGAGGCTGTGAAGAGGCTGTCAAGTTCTCTCATGTTCTCATTTGGTACAGTCCTGAACATGTCATACTCTGTCTAGGTTTGAAGCAGACTGGAGAAGCTCCACCTACTAATGACTGTATGGATGGCACACCCCGCACACCTAATAATACCTTTGAATTCCCATCTCCTTTGGAAAACTTGCAGGAGGAGGAGGGAGAATCAGAGAGGTAACTGTGGTGTCCTGGTTGCTTGAGCCTTGGAAAAGAGTTGATGTGACAGTGACTGTTGAAGCTTAGTCCATAAAACTATTAGAGGCATCATTTGTATTAAACATTATTGGCAGAAGTAGGAAATTCTGGTCTGTGCCTGCTGCTGTGGTAGCACTAGAAAATGTATATATCAGGAGGGTGAGCCAACAGATGGACAGAATGTTCTAGTTAGGAGGTTTAACAGTGTCAGTGGGGTGAAATTCTTGCATAAGCTTCCCTAGTAATTTCTTTCATTCTTTGCAGAATGGTTGACATGGGAACACCAAAGCCTTTTCGCAAGTGAGTATGCTTATAAGTGTTTGAATTTCACTGAGTTCATTGAGCTTTTAAAAGGTTATGAAAGCAAATTCAGTAGTGTTGATTGTTTTGAACTAGTACAATTGTCTGTGTGATTCCTCCTTTTCTTGGAGTGTATGAAATGAGATGTGTCCATATAGGACAGGTAGAGTGAGTCATATGCAGATAAGCCCTTTGGTTTGTGAGTTAAGATGGTGATTGAGGTATGGTGATTGTTGTATCTACTCGTTTCAATTGATGGGTCAGGGAGTTGAGATTGCTTTTTAAATCTCTGTGTTGCTCTTAGCTCTGTGTCTGCAGATATAGAGGAAACAAATTGTAACCAACTTGGTATTTGACTTCAAATTATTTTTTTTTCTGTAGCATTAAAAGGAGGTTTAAGGAAACATTTTAAGAACCAATACTCATTCTAAGTTGTTCTGTAAGGGCAAAATTAGAAAATGTGCCTCTAGGTTCAGATATCTAGCTGCCTCCTGGTGTTATGGAGAGCATAGTTGTAATGCTTTACAACTGATACACGTACCTAGATTTTATCTTTTCTTTTCCTTACCCCTGTGTCTAAAATGGGAAGTGTCTGACTGACTTTTTCTCATGTTAGGATGGACAGTGTTGGTTTCACAGATGTGCAAAGTGAAGATGAGTTATATGATTTCGACACAGACATGGACCCTCCCAACTGGCAGCAACTTGTGAGCCGAGAAGTGTTGATGGGGCTGCAGCCCTATGAAATCAAGCGCCAAGAAGTCATTAACGGTGAGATGGATGTTTTTTTCCTAGCTCACCAAGCACACATTTGAAACCTGTCCTCTGGAGCTCTGCAGTTCTTAAAATTTAAAATTAGGTCTGTCTTTGCTGATCTGCTCAAAGTAGTGGCCTTCTGTTATTTCTGGTTTGCAGAGTATGTGAAACTTGTTACTGAAAATTTTCTTGGGATGAGACTGATCTAGTATTTAAGGAAGAAATGAACAATATGAGGCAGTTTGACACTGGAAAGTGCAGTTGGCAATATTGTGCTCTATAAAATAAAGAGGTAATGTTTAGACTGTTGGAAAGGGTGTTAGGCAAATGAAAACTACTATCAAACTTCATCTTCAAAGCTTTATCTCAATTTCAGGTCTTGTGATTGTACAGAACACCGTGTGGCTATGTACTCTGCAAAGAGCACACTGTTTAGGTTAATTATGAATCACAAATCAATTGGCTTCTCTGTTCTTTCAAACATGGAACTCTAACAGAGCATGGCTCCATTCTGGAGCAAGCCAGAATATGGGCCAGCAAGGGAGACTTCTCCAGAATATGGGCCAGCAAGGGAGACTTTTCCAGAATATGGGCCAGCAAGGGAGACTTTTCTAAGTTCATACTGCTGATGCTGCTTTAGCATTTGGATGCATGTTGTCACACCTCTAAGTCTGTAGTTACACTCCTGCTTTCCCCTCTCTTCAGAACTGTTTTACACCGAGAGAGCTCACGTCCGCACGCTGAAGGTTCTGCACAGTGTCTTCTACCAGCGTGTCACTCGGGAAGGGATCCTGAACTCCAGTGACAAACGGAAAATCTTTTCAAATCTGGAGGATATCCTTGGGCTTCATGGTAAGAGCTCCTGCTGAGGGTCTTGTATCCAGGGATTTTGGATACAGATACCTAAAAAATTTAAGGACGTGACCCTGAAACAAGAGGCAGCCTTGGACAATGCTAATGTATAATACAGCTGCTTTTCCTTCTGCATGTGGCTTTCCCATTTACAAAGAGATTTTGATAAAGAATGCATGATTCCAGTGCTTTACATTTGTGCTTTCTCTTATCTGCACACACAGATTCTTTTGTGCTGATTCACACTTTGATAAAAGCAGTGCTCTGAGGAGTGGTCTTTATGGGATAACATCCAAAACGTTACAATTCTTGAAGAGAATATGAAAACAAATCTGAAAAGATGAATGTCTTGCAGGTGGTTTTAAAGGCTGGCCCTTCCTAATTGTTTAGAGAAAGGCCGGTTCAGAATCACAGTTTTAGCTCTGCCACTGAATAATCAGTTGTATAGCTTTATGCAGGTGGCTTCAAGTGTGTTACACACCTTTCTGATGTTTTTAAAAGGGCTGTGATATCAAGCCTTAAAGAAGATCAGACTGGATAAGTTGTTAGTTGTTTGAAGACAGGTGAGATAGAAGTGCAAAGAAGTTATGTAACATTTTCTTAGATAATCTGCTAAATTTACTATGGTGCAGGACGCTTTCATTTGCGGTTACTGCAAAAGTTGTCTTCACTAATACTATTTCTATTTTTAAGTAAATAATGAAAATAAAGCAAACAGAGCAGTATTAATAAAACTACTTCTTTCCTTTGGTTTTTTTTTTTCCTTTGGTGTTCAGTTGCTTTGAACGATCAGATGAAAGCTGTCCGAAAGAGGAACGAGACCTCTGTTATTGGCCAAATCGGGGAAGACTTGCTTTCCTGGGTAAAACCTCTTTTTGCTTTCTTGTACTTGAAAATAATGTTTTGAGAACAACATACAGAGGCATAGGGTAGTGAAGGTAATTCCCAGCTTGTAGGAACTGAAGGGCATAAAATTGTAATTTCTATGGAGCTAGAGAATGAGACCTGAGGGGAAAGCAGGAAGAACTTATAGGATTTATGTTTGACTAGAGACAGAGATTTATTTAAGGAAATAAAAATCATTTCCTTATGATATGTGGATAGAATAGAAAGGCAGTTCTGGAGACATAAATGTGAGAGTAGGACTTTGAAAACTCTAATGGCACAATTTATTTCAGTAATGCTGAAATATTAAGTCTTGAGTTGCCTGTGGTGTACGTGAAAGAAAATTAAAAAGCCAATCCTAGAATTTACATAGCTGAACCTTTTTAAATTTCTAGCACTGTGGCAGGCTTCCTTTCTGAGATCCAAATAACAGGAGCAGGAGTGATGTAGCAGCTTTTAAAAAAGTAAAATTCTCTTGGGCATCTCCCAGTTTGTTGTTTGTTTTCAAGCCTACCTTGCTTAGGATTGAAGATTGATCTGCTTATTATTTTCTGCTCTTTATGCAGAAGTCAGGGATTTTTTTTTTAATATCACAGTATTTGTCTAGTGTTCTGGGGAATAAAGGAAGAAAATTAAAATCATGTGTGGCTGGTCAAGAAACACATCCAGCCATTTCAGTTCTCCTGTGTATTATGAAAAGCATGAAAATACATGCTAGAGCAAGCTAGACCTTAAGCTAATAGTTACATGCCCTTGCATAGTGTTCTGGCTAAGTGGCTACAACACAAAACCACAGGGTCTCACTCTGCAGAGTGAGGATATATACAGAAGTTAGTAAGCTGCATCACAACCTGGGTAGCAGGAACAGGAAGAGTTGCAGCTGCAGTAACAGATTAACCATCTGTCCTCTGCAGCACATTTCTCAGCCCTTCTCATTGCATGGGGAGATGACAACTATATTTTTGTAATACTTCTGTTTAGGAAATAAGATGTCGTGTTATATTCTGCTGTTTAAGCATGAGGGTCCCTGAGCAACAAGGTGACCTTTGGTCTTGACTTTGCTGACCAGCAGTCTGGTGAATAATCCTTTGTCATTCATCTGAGTGCAGCTTTTTCTACTCTCCTTATGGCTGACAGTTTCCACTGTCATGACAGTGTATTCTACCTCTGAATCAGTATTGCATTTATGGAGAGGATTGGATGTGCTAAGGCTGGAGACAGGAGAACTGTGGAGTTTGAGATGTATGGGAGTTCCTCAGCAGACTGGGAAGACAAGGCATTCAAAACAACATAGAAATTACTTGTATTTTGCCATAATTCCTTTCTTCCCTGGCAACAGCAGTTCTGCTGTTGGCTCCATGTTTGTTGGAAGTGGCACGTGCTAAACTTGAGTCTATCTAAATTTGGCTTTCTTGGCTTTCTGGCACAGTTTAGTGGACCAGCAGAGGACAAGCTGAAACAAGCAACTGCCACGTTCTGCAGTAACCAGCCCTTTGCTCTAGAGGTCATCAAGTCACGCCAGAAGAAGGACTCTCGGTTCCAGACTTTTGTGCAGGTGAATTTTATGCAAGGGTTTGAGCTGCCTGAGGATGTGGCTGGTGGCCAGCATAGCATAATAAATGGTTGTAGATTAAATTGTTATAATTAATGACATCACATCTAACATTGTCTTCAGCTTGGGATCGCTTCCAGTACTGTATTTATCTCTGCTAATTGTTTCTGAAGGGAGGAGCCTTTAATTCTGGAGAACACAGTATGTCCTGATAGACAGGAAAGCACATACTGTCCCAGGCACGAGATGGCATCTCACTTGAGGTGGCTGCTTCCCAAGGATGAGTACTTCTGTGGGGAAAACTGCTTATGACAGTGCAATTCTGATGCATGCCACGGCCAGAAGACAGATGATACACACCTCTTCTGCCTGCCAGGAAAGGGGCCTTGAGTACATGTGGCATTCGGAGGAGAGAACATTATCTTCATTACCACAGGCTGTGAGGAACTCAGTAATACAAGGGTTGAGGTTACATTGAAAAATGTACTATGGTTTTTGCTATAGCATGAAAGCCAAAACTGATGTCTTCCCTGTGTGGCAGTGACTGAGATGGATTGGAGATGGTGCTGGGCCTCTGTGAAGTAATGAGGGAAGGAAGCCACCGCTTCTGTGACGAGCCTTTCCTGCATCTAATTGCAGATGGAGGAGGGGGGGGGTGTTGTCTGAATGATAGATCTTGGCATTTCTTGTCTTGTATTTAATTACTGGAAAGTGAAGTAATAGGCATTTATGTGATGAATAGGTGTTGCACATTCAGGTAATTATAGTCTTAATAAAAATGACAAATGTAGTTATTGTGCTGTTTAATTTCAGGACGCTGAGAGTAATCCGCTGTGTCGCCGCTTGCAGCTGAAGGATATCATTCCCACAGAGATGCAGAGGTTGACTAAGTACCCCCTTCTGCTGGATAATATTGCTAAGTACACAGGTAAAGCCTTTGCCCTAGGGTTTGTGCATGCATCTCAGTGGGTTTACTAGGCAAATGTGACTTCAGAGCATTTGCTGGGGAATGGTTCAGTTGTACCGGTCACTGGTTTTGGTGTGACCTCGCTGCTGCCTTCTGTGCAGAGGGGCAGGTTAAAAAATTAGTAATTAAAAACAAATCTGGTCTTTGTTTCTAATTTTAATTAATTTTCCCCCTTGGGTGTGGGGAAAAAAAAAAGCAATTCAATGTGAAATAAGTGAAGACAGCCTGCAACAGATTGCTGTGTCCATAGAGTGCAATATGATCATTTAAATGTAGTTTTAAAAAGTTAGGGGAGGGGAATGCTCAAGTTTTGAACCACTCAGCTGATGAAAGTAACCCACAAAACAATTTGGTGTTCTTAGTTTTTGAAGAAGGAAGCCAGGAATTCTGGTCTCCTCTCCACTCTTCAGCTCCTAGCCTGCTTCTTAATTTCATGCTATTACCATTAATTGGTTTTAAAGATTATGAAAACCAGTTGGAAGTCTGTGTTCTCTGCACCCTTATATTTCTGCTTGTATAAGAGTATTTGATACTGTCAGTATCTGGAGCACCATTCAGAAGAGAAAGTATCAGACAAATGAGAGCAGGGATCATAGAATACCAGTTTAGTCTGTGTTGGGAGGGACCTTAAACATCACCTAGTTCCCACTCCCTGCATGAGGAGGGACACCCTCCACTAGCCAAGGTTGCCCAAATCCCCAGACAACCTGGTGTTGAACCCTGCTAGGGCAAACAACTCCCTTGCTACACTCTCTTAACAGCCAAACCTCTAGGAACTTACTGAGAGGCAGGTTAGGTTTTGTGCTATTAGTTTGAATAGTCAGTAGCATGCCTATTCTTTCTGCAATTTTCTAGATATATTTAACCTCTTTCTGCAGTCTTAAAGAGGGAAGTAGCTGGAAAGAATTCAGTCACTAAAGAGAATACTCTCTTTGTTTCGCTAAATTGGTTTTCAGTAATAAATGTGCTCTGATAAACATAATTTTTCTTGAATTCAGGACATTAAGTTAGTTTAATCAAACAATTAAGAGAAAACACATTGAAGTGAATTCCAATTTCCACATAGATGCATTTGACAGCAAAAAAGAATAAGATCTTCTATAACAGAAATCCCTAATCATCCATTACTAATGTAGAAATGTGATGAATTAAGAAGCTAATAAAAAACTCTCAACTTATGTCATTGTTTAAGCTTGGGTAGACATAGGGCAGTATTATGGAATCTAAGCAAAAATCATGTAGTGGTAAGACATGGCAAATCAACATGTTTCATTACAAGGGGAACAAAAAGCAAATACTAGAGAACAGATTGATTTTTGTTGGTTTATTGTTTTTAAGGTCAGTGCTTCCTTGTTATTGACCAAAGATGTGTTTTTATGTGGTTGCTCATGGTTTTTTAATCAGTCCTCTGTACTATTTGTCAAAATTCCCAATATCTGGATAAAGTGTGCACTCAGAGTTCAATCTGACCTACACCCCTGAACTCTGATATAAAGCAACATTCATATAAAAATATTGGATATTATCAATATGTCAACTAAGAATTTGAAGAATGAACATGGAAAGAAATATTTTCCTACACAATAGGCACCAATGGAATCTTGATGTTCCTTATCCAGTGAAACTCTAAAGCACTACAGAATGTTTTCATGCTCTTACACAGGGTGTTTAGCACTGAAAGGTACTTACAGCATAACAAGTGAAAATATGATTTATGATACCACAAAATGCTTTTTCAGGTTTACCAGCAAATACCTGCTGCAGTGTAATTTAATTACTCATAATAAATATACTGCATTTTCAAGTTCACTCTAGTTGTAATTAGGGAGACGTGATACTCCATTATCCTTGACGTGGTTGTTTATTTGTCTGTTCATTAAATTTTTCACATGGCTTGTGGCAGCAAAAATTGATGGGGTTCACTAGTGTCTATGTGGTCAAGTGACATTACTTGGAAAGATAACTCTTGCTTTTCCTGTAATGGGAGACTGGTTTTCCTAATGAGATTGCATGCATGTAGCCTGAGATATTTTTTTCCAATGCTGTTAAAATGCAGGCTGTCTGGAAGGAAAAAGTTACTATGCAGAACTGATTTTTTGCATTATGTTTCTTTGTCTGTTTCTCTCCCAAAATAAAAGGACTGGGAGAGATGCAGAAGCCAGTAGTCAGTTGTCAAATCCCAGGACTTTTCAGCTCTCTGGCTGTCCCCAGATTCTCTTTGTACTGGTCTTAGTGAACTTTTCAGATTGCTTGGAATACCTCTCAGGTTGATGTTTGTGCAGTCAATAGCTGTCACAAGCCCCTCAAAAACCAGAGAGTACCAAGTGCTGTGTGTGGTGATCATTAGAGGCTGGTGTCTTCTGCAGGGCAGAATGAATTCTCTGCTGCCACAAAACCGTTTTGTCATTTCACATTTGAAATGCAGTGCTTTTGTTGATAGGCTGTTCTGTGAATTTGAGGACTCTTTCTCAAATCTGAGGTCAGCAAACTGCACTAGTAGTCTGACTTTTTGTATTGGAAAGCCTCACTATATTTCCTTCTTCTCTTGCAGAGCTGCCTGAAGAAAAAGAGAAAGTAAAGAAAGCGGCAGATCATTGTCGTCAGATCCTTAACCACGTGAACCAGGCTGTCAAAGAGTCAGAGAACAAGCAGGTAGGAGGTGAACAGAGCAAGCATCAAGGGCTGGGGAGAGTTGAAAGCTGTTCTAAGACACCCAGAGTCTCTGTACTGGTGATTTTACATTGCTCTTAGAAGCTGTGTTGTGACACAAGTATTCTTGTAAGAGGAGCCATCCCAGGCACTTGGGAATGTGGGGAACTGTTCATGAATGCCTGCTCTTTGGTGCTGGTGAGCTTTGCTAATCACAGTGACCATTTCATTGCATTTTCTGCAGCACTTGGAAGATTATCAGCGTCGTCTCGACCTGTCCTACTTGAAGCAGTCTGAGGATCCCATGATGGATGAGTTCAGGGTGAGTAACAGCACTGCAGCAGTCTCTGTAGATCTTCAGTATCTCACATGATCATGTCATAGGTGTGCTGTTGGAACTAGAGAGACCTCAGAGCCATGAGGTGTAGCAGTGCAGTTGGCTTTCAAATAAGAGCTTCTGTGCAGGCTGATTTGTGTAGAAGATCCACTCAAGTAACATCTAAGTATTGTGCTGGAAGTACTGTGCTTGAGGGCTCTGTGAGCTCTTGCAGTTACCTTAGTGAAACTGCTTAATTGGTCTGTATCTTTGGAGCTAAGCACCAGTAGGCACTTGCAGCTTGAAACAAGTATTTTCTTTCACACATGTTCAGATAGGTAACTTACACACAAGAACTCTTCTCCCATTGCTTCTGCACTGCTTCCTCATGATTTGGTACTCTATCCCCAGTTCTTAATTTCTCCTACTGTCTGTTCTGGTTTTGTTTTTTTTTGTGTAGATTCCCTGTTGTTTATTTATCACTCCCCTATCTTCTTCAAAATCAGTGTGTATCCAAAGAAATTTTTATATGAAGACTCTTCTATAAAACTATATCATGTAGCCTTCCACAAATAAACTTGGAAGCATTTGCTTAGAGAATGAAGAACTTACTGGCAGTTATGAAATCTTGCTGTCATTGATTGTAGACTCTGCCACTTGGAAGGAATGACTTGTGAAAATTGTCACTTCTGCTTGCCTGCAGATCTAAATGTCACGAGCACTGAAATGACTGAAGAATCCATTGACATTATAAAGTCCATCAGATCATTTGAATGATTTGTATATCAGTATATCATTGGTAGGCAGGCTTGACTTGCAAATTGAGTGCTGCAGCATTAACCAGTTGTAATACTAGAATGACAAACTTCATGTGGGATATTGGAAAAACTCCTCCTAGAAATTGGGTGACATCCTAATTCCTTAGTAGCTTGACTTTAGGAAAATTCTCTACCCTGTGACCCTAGGGTCTGCAAAAGGGCAGTGAATGTGGAAGAGTGATAACAAACACCTCCAGCAGGATTCTGGTGTACAAGTATACCCTCCTCCTCTTTCATGTTTCTTTTTCCACACTGGGTTTAGTTGCTCATCTCCAACCTGGAATGCCCATTCTAACCTTCCCTCTGACCTTCCCATGCATTACCATTACTTGCTTCTACAGAAATATCATAGTGCTACTTTTTTTTTTCTTTCCCCTGGCAACAGAACCTGGATCTAACAAAGAGAAAAATGCTTCATGAGGGACCTCTAATTTGGAAGGTTAATCGTGACAAAACTATTGGTGAGTCTTGTTCCATCAACTTAAAGTTGGGTTTGTGTGTGTTTGCTGAGGAGGAGAGAAACATTTTGCAGTTTCCAATTATGATCCTTCCTGCCACACATAATAATGCCTGTGTGTTTCACAGAGCTGATCAAATTATTCTTGTCAATTCTGAAATGTGCTGGAGTGTCATTAAGGCCATGCAGGGACACAGCAGTCAGCCCTGAGACGATCCAATTCCATCTGTAGCTTTCTGCTGTAGTTTTGATGAGGAAGATTTGCAAGCTTTGTGTAGAATGGCATAGCACTGATTACTGCCTCTGCATGAGTAATCAAAAATGCAGCCTTTTCTTTTCTGCAGGGGTGTGATATAAAACTATGAATCCTTAACTCATTCTGAGTTCTTTTGCACTCTGTGCAGATCTCTACACTCTGCTTCTGGAGGACATTCTGGTGCTGTTGCAGAAACAAGATGATAAACTGGTACTGAAGTGTCACAGTAAAATCTTGGCATCGACAGCTGATAGTAAACACACCTTTAGTCCTATCATCAAGTTGAACACTGTTCTGGTTCGTCAGGTGGCAACAGGTCAGTGTAATCAACTGGGAATAGAGAAGAAGCAGCCAAAAAATAAGATTAGATCAGTTGAGGATAGATGTTTTTGTCTAGAGTTCCAGAGTAGAACATAGAAAAACGCGTAGGCTTAATTCTTGGTTGTCCAACATCTTGCTTTGCATGTATGAGCTGTTTAACTTCTTTGCATCAGTAATAAGCATAGCTTGAGTTTTAAATAGACTTCTAAATTAAAGTGCTCCAATTGTATTAGATGAAAGGTACTCTAGAAATTATTAGGAAGGAAAAGAGGAGAAATAAATCTGTTTCAAATTGGATTGGGTGCTAATAACTCTCTTCTTTCAGGACTAACAGACAAATTTCCTGAATATGGAAAGGGCCATGTTTGTATGTTACAGTGTGGGAAGGTTACCTCATGAACTGTTCAAAAATGTTTCTGGGTGGGGTAAAACCCAGTTTTAGGGATTTTCAGAAAGCTGTGTGGGACAAGGCATCTGCTTAATTCCTTTCCTCCCTGTGTTGCTTCAGATAACAAAGCTTTCTTCGTCATCTCCATGTCAGAAAATGGCGCTCACATTTATGAACTGGTGGCACAGACTGTATCAGAAAAGAATGTGTAAGTAATTGGTTCAGCTCCATCTGGTGCTTGATTTGTTGTAATTGAGAGATCTTTTACATCTGTTTGCCTGTTGTAGCTGTACAGGTGCCTGAATGACCTGAGTTTCTTCTCTGATCTTACCTGAAAGCATAGCTCTGTTGGCCTACATGGGAAGTGTCCAAGGATAGTCTCTCCCAACTTGTAAAAAACAGAGGGAGGGTGTATGCACATGTATTTATACACACACACACCTGTTAGAAAGCCCCAGACATCCTGAATGCTGCTACCACTTGCTGTCTGGCTCACTTCAACCCCTTTTCTGACCTCAAAAATGCTTTTCTTTACCCTTGCAATCCTGGTCTTGTGTGGCTGGCTGCCACATAAGTAATCCCATGTTAGCAGGCAGAACCAGTTAGCCTTGCAGACTTTGATATACTAACCTTATAAGCACCCCAGTGTGAGGATTTGATTCCCTTGCTAAACTCTTTTTTGTCTTTGGTAGAAATGTTTTTCTTCTAAAGTATAACTAGGGCATAGACTTATTTGTATAATATGTAGCAGCTATTCTGCTGTGACATTTATGACTTTTTTCAGTAATATATGAAATGTTACTTAATGCTTTTGTATATGTTTATATATAAAAATAACTGCCTCACCTGACAGCTCCTGATAAAGTCCTGTCATTCATTTCTTTCTGCTGAAGAAAATAGTGGTGATGGAAGCATTATACCGTGGTGCTTCACTTGTGACTGTAAGATACTGCATTGAATGTAACAGAATGTGGGGGAAAAAAAGATATTTCACTGGATTAGAAAGCAGTAATGGTAGTAGCTGGATTTAGGAGGTGTTTAATAGGGAAGCATCCATGATGCTTCATGCCTTGCATGTTTTTGTTTGTGTTTCTGTTGCAGATGGCAGGACCTTATAGCTCAGATGGCAGGGACTGTAAAAATGGGGAGTTCTAGAAGAGTGATTCCATTACCACAGTCAGGACCTGGCGAGTAAGTAAAAGCATCTGGAGGTGAAAGGGTAGAGTTCTCTTTTTCCAGTACCCCTGGCTCAAAGATTGTCAGTCAGACCATTGTCTCATGCAGCAGTTCAGGTCTGTGACTGAAAGGATGTGTTCTTTCTTTCCTCCTTGCAGAGAAGAGCGTGAAGAGGAGGAGCAGCAGAAGCTCAAAGAGCAACATGACATTCCTGCCAGTAGTCTACAAAGTCCAGGTAAAGCAGCAGTCTAAATAAGTGGTGCCAGTAGATTTAATACAGGGAGTCCAGATGTTCCAAGCTATGTTCCTCCTGGCTTGGGAATCTTTTGGAAGCTTTGACATAGTTCTGGAAAGGAATGATTTCTTTACAAGTCATGTTGAAGTGATACTGAACCTCTTGGAAACATGCCCTTACTATATCAGTCTGTTTCATAAATTGCTTGTAAAGATTCTATATGTGCTGCCCCCCCTCTCTTGCACCCTAAAAGAACTGGCCTTTTACCAAGCCCATGCTGAAGAACTGTACTTTTTAGTGTTTTCATAGATTTCTGTGGGAAGCTGAATTTTCTGCAGTTTATCATCACTTTTGACATAGTTGTTTAACTTTAATGTATGTTTTCTGTTTACTAGATAAAGATTTAGGCCTCGAATCTCCCTTAATCCTGAATGCTCAATCTTCTTCGCCCATCATGTCTGAGAAGTCCAAGGTAGAAAGTCTGCTTGTGTCAGACAGACAGTTTGGTAAAGTGCAGCAGGCAGACCTGACACCTGGCTCTTCTGCATGCTATGAACACACACCCACCAGTTTACCTTCAGCATCAGAAGGGCAGTGGGCATTGGATGCCTTAAGGAACTGTAAGTATCTTTGGGCAGTGTCTGGTGGGAGGTGATGTAGAGATGGAAATTGTTAGGTCAGACATTTGAATCAGTGAACTAAAATAAAACCTGAAGCCCATTTCTATTAAATACCAATTCTCTTTGTGCTGTAGATTGCAACACAGCAGAACAAAATGGATCTGACTACAAGGAGTTTAAAGTTTTGAATTTGTATCCTGGCCCTGTCTTTGGCATTAGGCATCTCATTGTTTTTCCCCTGTATAAAATGATAGCAGTAATGAATTGCTACTTACTATCCATGAAGTGCTGTGATGACAAAATTATATTGCAGAGCTTTGTGCAGTGCAGTACAGTGCCATTGCTAGTCAGCAGTTCTTGAAAAGAGAATGCAGTTAGTCTGTGGACTTACAGCACTGGAGCAGAATAGGAGAAGGTGCATGAGTTGAAGAACACAATTTTGCATATTTTTTGTAAAGTCCTGCAAATGAGGTGGGATATATGTGAGCTTGCTATGGTCCAGGTTCAGATTTTCAGAGGACTTGGGAGATGGTTGGTTATAATTCACTTGACACTGTATGTGTTGAAAGGGAGTTTTCCTGAGGGACAGATTATTCTGTAAAATTGTTTATGGAAGATATTTCCACACTTCTCTGCTCTCTGGTGTGCTCCTTTCGGAGGAAGGATGCAGGGCTGTGCAACCTACTCGGTCAGGTCCAGCAGTTCAATTCCTAAATAAAACTCCCTAACATTTGATGGTAATTCATTAATCCATTTATTAATTTTCATTTCCTGGCAACTCTGAAATGGATGCAAAGTCCCTCAATTGCACTTGAAGGGAATAGTCTGCGTTGCTTTCCTGTGTGTCATTTGCTTTTACCAAAATGCAGAGCACTTGTATCCTTGGCCTGAATTCCTTCTTCCATCTCTCTCTGCAAGTAATGAGAATTTTCTGCAATCTAATCGCTTATCTTGGATCTTTTGATCCATTTATTCTTCTCCTTACAGGATTCAAAGTCCTTTTCTAATTCTGAGTGCTGTACAAATGTTCTCAGTACGTGTTTTCAGAGACCAGCGATAAGATAATCTCTGTAAAGACAGTATTAGTGACGTGCCACCTCATGACTACCCTGATTTAAAGAAAGCAGCCCACCAACAGCAGCATTGGGTCACTTGCATTCTGGCTAGAGCCATCACTTAGCTGAGTGACTGTTCTGTTGTATGAAATCGTAGCTGTTCTTGGGTGTTAGGTGAGCATTGCATGGGGAGAGTGAACAGTGTTGTTAAGCTCTTGACAGTATCATATTTTTGTTTTGAACAATGTGTCCTTGTTGTGAAGTGTTTGCTTGGGATAATTTGAGAGCTAAAGGAATGTGGGTTGAAGTTCAAACAAGCATAAATTTGCATGAAATTTTAGGGAAAACGTGCCTTTCATTTTTCTGATCTGTTGTTTCAAAGTTGGGTGGAATATTCTCAATCTGCTTGTTTCTCAGGTGGGAATCCCCATTACAGCTATAGTTGTCAGTTCCCTTGTGGAACTGAGTTCCATGGCTCAAACCTGGGCACACACCTTCACTCCAGCTCACTTGCTGGATGATTTCAGTAGATTTCTCTGGTTTTCACTAAGTAAGATGAAACTTTTATGGACATATTTGCTCTTGTATGTAAGGTGAAATGTGGAGTAAGGCTTCAGACTGTACATATTTGTTCTTATCCTTGCTTTTCCTACTGAGAGCAATGAGAGGGCTGGCTGGTATCACATACACCTCTCTGAAAGGGTGGCCTTTATGTCCAGTATAATCAGTGCTCAGGAGGTTATGGTCTGTGAAATCTGCTGAGCATTATCTCTCCTTGCAGTGGGCTTGCTGAAACAGTTGTTGGTACAGCAGCTTGGCTTTACTGAGAAGGGGACCCTGGAAGACCGGCAGCGCTTTCCCAGGTTCAGGACCGTTTCTCAAGAAGCCCAGACAGAGAGTGGAAGTGAGCCTGGGCTGCAGCATGCTGACAACAACAAATTTCACCAGCCTGGAGCAGACAGAACACTTCCAAGAACCAGAACCAACGAGCCTACAGCTAGTTACAGTCTCCGGACTTCAGCTGAATCACCAGCTCCAGGGGATGTCGTGCAGCTGATGGAGAGAGACCCCAGCTCGACTAGTAACTCAGCCATAGACCACATGAATCTGGAGATCTCAACCACAGAGCTGGAAGGGGTGGGGGCTGATGAAAGTGGGGAGCATTTTTTTGATGCTCGAGAAGCTCACAGCGATGAAAACCCGTCGGAAGGTGAACTAATGGAAAGGAAGGAGGAAGAGGATGTGCAAATACGGATCTCAGGTGAGCAGGTTTCATTCATTCTTGTATGACAGCCTGTCCATACTCAGTTTGAGAGGCATGACTCCACTTTTAAATAGAAGGTACTAAAGAAAATCACAGTAGGTTTTCCTCTCTTGCTTATATGGTATAGCACAGTTATCTCTCAGACCTTGACAGTCATTTGAGCCCCAAAAACACACACCTAATGTATTAACCCCACAGTATTTCAGCTTCTCCCTCCATCAAATTGAGAATTCATTGTGACAGGCTGTAATTATGGAGGTGCAGGCACAATGCAAGCTCTGGATTGTGGTTGCCACTGGACCAGTTTCACAGCTGACTGTTGAGACCTGGTTTTCCCTGGAGGCAGAACACTTCCTCAGTCTGTACACACAGAGCCCCCTGACTCATGCTGGTTTGTAGATACTGTGTTGGCTGCTTCTGGTCAAGCTTCAGAAAAGAAATGTAGAGTTTAGCTTTGCACTGTAATTGTTTCATGATGCCTCACCCCAGTCTGAAGCTCTTAAAAACTCATTACTTCTATTACTAGTAGCACATACAATGTGTTTGGCCCCTGCCTGAGCAGTATCTATTCCAGCCTTCCAGAAGGTTGTAGAGCTGTTAATTAGGCAGAAAACCAGCTCCAAGACAAGCAGTTGTGAGCACTTTCACAGGACTTTGTGTGCTTTATAAAGCTAAGTGTTGGTTAGCTGACATGGTGATGCTGTGCTGAATTTAGCACATCAGTTGAGGTTTGTCATGTTTTGTGTGTGTGTTGTGGTAGCTGCTAGTAGGGAGTTTCTATATGACTATTAGTCCTGAAACCTCTTATCCATAAATGTGCTTTTACTTAAAAATTGGATTTTATCATTGTGAATAAGCCAATTTGTGACTCTGAATGCTGCCTTCCAACTGCATATTGAAAATCATTTTTCTTTCCCTGAATTACTGAGACATTTTAAATTATTAAAACTGAGCCAACAACTTGAAGCATCTAATTTATTTGTCACCTCTTACGCTGTTTACTTTTTTAACTGTGTGGGGACATCAAAATTAGATTGACCTGTTTTTACTCAATTCTGGCTCCACGTGCTAGCTTTGCTGTGATACTGTAGAGAAATCTGTTTACTATAATCCCATTGCTAGGGGCAGGTTGTGAAAACATTTCTCTCTATAATTGCTTTATCTTTTAATATATCATCACCAGGCTAAATTTTAACACAAGCCCATCTAAGAGCATCCTCAGTCCCGTAGCTCGTTAGTGGCCATTACATGTCTAGCAGTCTGATTTGTCAGGGGCCATTTGTGTAAGTGGAGGATTTTCAGACATTACAACAGAAACACAGATTTTGGAGAAAATGTGATGGTAGATGATGAGCTCATCTAATTGTGCAATTCTCAAAGTGCAGTCCGAAAACCAGCTGTGATCTTTGAAGCCCAATTCAGAACCAAGCTGGTCTGATGGAATCACTATTCTGTGCAGTGTTCACAACTGCTTTTTCTTATCCATTTTAAACTGTCTCAGGGGGTGGGCCTCTCACCACTTATCTTTCTTAAAGTCTGCTTAAACTGTCTGCAGTTCAGTGGTTCTTGGTGATTATTGAGCTGGAGGCGTTAGTAAAAAAAAAAAGCTGTTCTCTTTAACAGGAAATTATTTGATCCTTGATGGATATGGAACAGTGCAGGAGAGCTCCACGGATGAGGAGGTATCATCTCTAGTTCTCCAGTGCACTGGAGGTGCTCACACCTCTTTGGACTCTGCACAGCAGCAGCCACTTTCCCCACGGGACACCCAGTCGGACGGGGGGAGCTCCCCGTTCGCTGAGGAGATAATGGCCTCGCGCTGGGGGGGGGTCGAAGAGTCCTGCTCGTTTGTAGCAAGCCCTCACTTCTCACTAGAGTCACGTGTGCAGATGATGCAGTACATTCAGAAGATAGAGGATGACCTTGAAAAGTTAAAGGTATGCTATGTCTCTGTTTCCCAGTATTGTATTCCTTTGGTTTTGGTTTCTAAAAGAGCTTGAAAATAATTTTATGGGGGAAGAAAGGCAGCCATGCCTTTTTATGTCTTTGGTTCTTATCTCTGGATGCTTTTTGAAGCAGAAACAAGGGGCTGTTTTGCTTGCTTAAAGCTGGGGGTTACAAGAAACAAATAGTTCTGCTAGAGCTAGTAGGTGTATATATTGCTGTGATTTGAATTTGGTAAGATTCCTGTGGGATAGGATGGATGTGATGCAAGTCTGCAACAACAGAGTTTTGAAGGGGCCACTGACCCAGGGAATATGAATTCCTGACATAAAAAGACTTATCAATCTTGTTGCATACTGCTGCTAATGTCAAATGAAGGTCCTGAGTTGCAGCAGACCAATAATGAGGTTTCTACTCTCACTATATTCAAAATTATGTTGGGTATGTGATGGAGACTCGATATGTAATAGCCATTACTGCTGGAAGGTTTACAGCATCTTGATGTATGAGGAGGTAACCTGTTAAGCTAGTAGCCAGCCTTGAATTTAACTGCAACCTGAAAATAAAGTATAATATTGCAGGCACATTGGAGGCCTGTTAAAGGAGTTAAGATCTGTTGTGGGTCACTCTGCGACACGAGTGATTCCAGTGCACTCACCTGTAGTGAAACTTCTCATGTCCCATTTGAAGCCCTCTCTGTTCCCTTGGTAAATCAAGAGCCACTTGAGTTTTGGGGCTGTTTTCTTGTTTTGTAGGAGGTTGAGGAAGACTACAGCATTCTCCGACGCCAAGGGCTGGCTGGATCAGCCTCCACAGGAGAGCACTCAGGTATGCAACCAGATTGCCCATGATCAGTAGCATGTACAGTGTTAGCATCAGACATTAATCAGAGAGCACAAATTCAATTATTAATGTTTCTCACACACACACACACACAAAAGGTTTCAGCTCCTTCAGCAGCTGTCACAGGACTGAGACTATGAAAGGTCAGTTGAATCCATCGAGACTCACGTGCTCAGAGGAGCTTGTGCCTTCCTCTGAAAAGGTGGTTTGCAAGCTGAGTCACCCCTACGTGCCTAAGACCTACATCTCAGGACACAGAGCTTCTTTCAAAGAAGACTAGAGTGATGTAGGGTCCCAAAGGAAGAGTTCTGAGTGTGCAAAACGACTACAGTCTGATCTTCCACTGAGGTGTCCCTGGTGCTGTGTAAAGCAGTTGCCTTGGGCCCCTTTAAATTGTCCTTAAGCAGCCTAGAGATGTAATTGCTGAAATCACTAGCAAAGGCCTGAAGGTGAAATGGTTAAAAGTGCTGCCTCACATCAGAGGCTTTCTCTGCTAGCACTGGTGTTCACAACTGTTTGGCATTTGTCTCTCCTTGAACCTGCTTTCTCTCACCACCCTTTCTTGTCCTTTTCTTTCATCCTGCAGACAAAAGCTAGTCATGTTTTCAGGAGGGGCTGAAGATTGGATGAAGAGTGGCAGGACACAGCACCCGCTGTCTTCCTTGTGAACTCTGAAAGGAGAGGGTTTGGACCATCCAAACATGAACTGCATTCTAGCAAAGTGGGCATGGGGTGCTTTTCCTGTGGGGCATCTGCACTATCTTGTCAGTGAGGGAGTCTTATTCTATTCTGCTCCTCTCCTTGCTACCAGAAAGTCATTTTTCAGAACAGAAAAACCAAACCAAATGTACAGAGCTTTGGGTGTAGGATATAAAAAAAAAAAATGTATTTAGACATTAAAAAAAAGAAAAATCAATGTATTTATTTGACTTCATTCCGTGTATCAAAAGCACATTTTAATTTTCTAATCTGCCTTTTTTTTTTTTTGTTGTTGTTGTTGTTGTTGTTCTCTTTTAATTGGGTAGTGACAGTTCTAGCTCTCTGCACACAGTACACCCTGCCTGCCACTGCTCCTGAACCAAAGGTCAGGTCTGAGGGGGGAATGGTGTGCCAGTGTGCAGTGTATCTTCTCTTCACTGGACTGGACTCTGCACTCCCTGCTGGCAATCCAACTGCCATGCAAAGAGCTACTCATGAAGGTGTTAGGATGACTGGTGGCTGGAACTATCTGTATTTAACTATTGCATGGGAACTGCTCATGTCACCACAGGTGGAACAGGACTTTTCCATGCAGTAAGTAGCCAGGCACTTGAGATGGGCAAATTTGCTTTCTCTCCTCTCCCATTAGGGGTTTCCTTTCTTGACATGTAAGGGAGAGGAGAAAGATAGGTTTAATTTTTTTTTTCTTGACTTTGTTGGCTTTGATCATTGTCTCCTTTGTAAAGTGATAAAAACTTGGACCTGCAGCACTTTTGTAACTCTTCTCTGGATCAAAAAAAAAAAAAAAAGGCAAACCCAGAAGTGTTTCAAAAATATGGGGCAGATTTGCTCCTGATTCACTACTGAATGAATAAGGGCTGCCATATGAGTTAGCCACAGGTACTGCTGATTATAGGGCCAGTAAGTTTTAGTACCTGAAAGTATGTCTTGCTGAGGGCTCGGGGTGGGTTTGGGGTTTTTTTGGGGGGAGTTAGGGTCAGGCTGTTTGGGGTTGTCTTTTTTTTTTTGTTTTGTTTTTTTTTTAAACTGATTTGTGCCAATGTCTTCTCACTGAAACAAAGATGTGAAAAACAAAGAAGGCTGAAACATCTCTCTAGTACTCCCTGAGGCCTGTTCTAATGGGTTTTGCTGTTTGGAATTCCTTCCAGTCTGGGAGCAAGGTGGTAACTATCACACTACCAGCAGAGCTGACACTGAGCAGCCCAAGTTGGCTGTGGCTCTGCTCTGAAGTTGCTCATAGGCAGTTCCTCCTTGGCTCAGTGTGGTTCAAGCTGTCCTGGGTTTCACAGACACCATGAATATGAATGGTAGTGGCAAATGTGATGGCAGTCTTCTTTGCACCCTCTTCTCAAGTTTTTAACTATTTAATGAACCCAAACAAACAGCATGACAAAACTGTAAGTCCCATTAACATGGCAGAGCTGCTGCAGCATTATTTGTGTCACTGTGTGCATGGTGATGTGCTGAGAATCCCTCTTTGGTCAGCATAAAGATCATACTCCTGCTCCTTTGAAAGAAAATGTTTTCTCTTTCCTTACTGGCAAGAAAATATCTGTCCTTTGCCTAATTGTGTAGGGAAAACCCTGTTCTTACTCCTCACATTAGAGATACACAAAGGATAAGTTCACATGCAGAGGCTGAGCAGAGATGGCTTTGAGTGCCATGTAAAAGGTGGGACTATGTGCCCTTAGGGTGTAGGGAGGTGTTTGTCTTGATTCAGGAGCCAATTGCACAAAGCATCTTTTTTTTTCACCAGCACAGCATTACACTGCCAGCACAAGCCAAAGTGTTTTCTTCCACCTGGCAGGAGCTGCCTATTCTTGAGACCCCCAAAGGGCTCTCCTGTGGACCCTGTGTGAGTACAGTGTCAGTATTAGCCAAGCACTTCCATACCTAGGGGCTGGGATATCCCCTCCTCAGTTCCAGCCACACAGTTCTTTTGGCTGTAAACAGAATTGCTCATAGACCCCTCACACCAGAACACTGCCTCATGCTGATACAGCATCTTTTACCTGATCCTACCAGAAGAGAACTGGGCTACAACCAGACTTGGTGTTTGAGGCCTTCAAGAAAAGTACTCTTGTTCTCCCCACAACTCCCCTTCATCACTTGGCTTGATGCTTGTCCAGGTCTACACACCCCAGAAACAGAAGTTATTATGCCTGTAGCTGTCTAAAAGCTTTCCAGTGGGCTTCCAGGATTGATTGAAAATTACCACTGGACTTTTAGAGCTGAGTGTGGCTTTCAGGAGTATTCTGGAAGATCAGCAGATACAGGACCTGTGAAGGCCTGGTTGCTTAATGCTGTCAAGACTGATGACAAAAACCTTGGTTCTCTGGTTTTCTCCATGTTGCATGAATTCCTGGGTTCATTGGGAGCAACATGTACTGCACAAGGAGCGTGGAGCTGTTTGGTTAGGCCATGGGACAGCAGCCTGCCCATGCTGCCTTTGACTCTTTCTTTGCACAAGCATTTAGTAGCATCATCCACCACTACATTGCTTCATGAAGCAACAGGGGAAAAAGCTGGGAGTGCAGGGTATTTCTGTTGCCATGTCAGATTTCTGCCTCCAGAGCTAATTCTCCACCACCTCCTAATGCTGAATCCACTGGGAGGTCAGGTGTGGTTCTGTTCCTGTCACCTTGGAAGCAGTATGAGGAGAAACAGCCATGCTTTGGGCCAGGCTGATGATGGCAGAGAAGCCTTTTGTGCTGGATGAAACAGCTGGTCTCCAGTGCAGGAGATTGCAGAGAGTTTTAAGGAATGCTGAGGAAGACCAACCAGCTAGAACCTGGTTTTATGGATGGTATAAATGACATGCTGTTCTGTCCTACTTGGGTTTTGTTTCAGCTGGCCTTCTTATGCTACATCCATCACCTCCATTAATCAGATTTTGCTCCTTGAGAAAACAGTATGGTCAAGGATCCAGTCTCATCTGAGAGCAGTAACCTGAGATAATGAGGGTTTCCTTTTCCCTGTCTAGCACAGCTGCTGTGTGGCAGACCTCAGGCAGTATCTCACTCAGTGGAAGGAGTTGGAACCTAAATGCACTATTTTGGATTTTCACTCCCCTCAGCTCTAAGATTACCCATTTAAAATTTCCAGTTTCCAGTGTGAGGAAGCATTTTAAGTTGTCCCTGCTGGATTGATTGTACATTCAGTTATTCAGACTGGCTACCAGAGCAGGGAAATGTTCTCTGGTTTGCTTGCCCCAGTCCCACCTCCCCCAGTGTTTTGATTGGGGTTTTGGGGGTGGTTTTTCTTTTTTTTTTTTTACATTCTTACATACCTTCTTGAGAAGAGATTTCTGCCATTACTGGATATAGTTCATGGACAAGCAAAGAAGCCTGGTGGGTACTTTCTGGAAGGGGGAATTTTCTTCTCCTGTCACCAAGGAGAAGAGCAAATGCTAAGCTGGTGTTTGAGCACTCTGGTTCCTTGAACATACCTTGTCTGTAGGAAGGGGAGATGTCTTCAGCATGCTATAGGTGGGATCAGAAAGAAGGATGAGGAATGCAAACCTCTAGCTAATATGTTTAGGTGGTTTGGGTCAGCTTTGAGGTGGCACAATGTCTATTTCCAGTGTGTTCATTAAACTTCAGTATGCTGATAATGTCCCTGTTACTAGAAGAGGGTCTGATGCTTCAGCAGGTGACCCTTGATTGTAATCTCAGTGCTTGATGGTATCTGGTATTTTCTTTCCCCTCTGTTCCCCAAAGAAAACCCTGAATTCCCTCCCCCTCCCCAAAGGTGCCAACTGACAAGCAGATGTACAGCAAAAGGGATATTGCAGCCAAAACACTGCTGTTTTATTTTGAATTAAGTCTTGTGGAGCTCTCTTCATACTAGAATTATTTTTATTTTCTTTGTACAACATACAATCATGTACTCTTAACAGAGATTTACTTTAAAGAGAAGAAGAAAAAAATCTGGAAGTATTCTTTAAAAAAATACACAAAAAATCTTTATTAATAATCCTGTATTTTTACTGATCATGTTTGAATGTCTAAAAAGACTTTATTGTTCTAATTATCCAGATGTATGTTTGTAAAATAGCTCTTTTATGACTTAGTTGATAAGGTTGTATGTTTCTGGAATTAAATATTGGTCACTTAAAAAAAAATAAATCTGTTTTCAGGATCTGGGAAATAGAAAATTTAAGCGTTTCAAATATCATTAAATAAGCTTAAAGGAAATAAGTTTTGTCTGCTGGATTTTTTGGGGATTGTTTGGCTTTAATTGCCTGTTTGGCAGGACAAACTGTTTCAATCAGCAAAGGAAGCTTCCATTTGGTATAAATGACCTTTCCCAGAGCCTATTGTTGCTGTTGCAAATGTGGGACCCCCAGTTCTCCCCGTTTAACACCATTCTTGTTGATCAGCCACTCTTCCTTGAGAGCAAGAGCCTCCTGCCAACACCAGAGGAGATGCCCTCCTGTGCCCAGCCAACAGGCAAAGAGAGTGGAAATGTTTCACTTTGTGCTCCAGTTGAGGTAAAAGTGGTTCCAAACGCTGTTTGCCCTCCTGCTGTGCTGTCTCCTGCTGGTTTCAGAGGAAACCTTCAAGCCCCTGGAGCAACTTCAGTTCCAGTTGATGAGTTTGCTGTAACCATCCCTATCTCATCCCCCTTCCTGACCTCAGGAGTGAGCAGTGCAAGAAATGGATGATTTTGGACTTGGCAGTCTCTGCTCAAAGAGCTGCTTCTTGTAATGTATCTCATTGTGGGGGTCTTCTCCAGAGGTCTGTGCCCTTGGAAAAAGGGGCAGGGTGGGAGGGGAATCATCTATTGAATTTCAAGAGATTTTAATCGAGTCTTAACGGTTCTGACATTGAAGGCAGCAGTCTTTCACAGTACCTTGATCAAATCTCTGCTGGTCAAAACCAGTTAGTGAATACCTGGTCTTTTTCTGAAGTCAAATGTGTCTGCTGAAATAGCTGGAGTTCCAGATGAGTAAGGAATCAATCAGCACTTCTGTGCCTGTCACCTTCTGCACTTGTGCTTCTTTGCCTCCCTGTGTTGTTCCCACAGCAGTCTGGTCTGAAGGCTACAGCCTCACAGGAATCTGCATTTGGCATATAAATAACAAGTCTCTTGCTAACCCAGGGTACAAGAAGGCTCATTAAATGAAACAGCAGAAAAGTGCTTGTTTGAGAGCTGCCTTTTAAAGGGTGGTGGGTGTTGGCTTCCTTGCCAAACACGATCTTTATTGTGCAGGGAAGAATGTCCCTATGTCTTCCCTTGAGAGCTGACCAGTAAGGAGGAATTGGGGCAAAACATCACATGGGAAGGGGGTGGGAATCCCCAATCTGCCACCTGATTGAAGTTGAGGATGGCACTTGAGGACCTTCTCCAGGGTGTGTTTTACACAGCTTGTGGTGCACCTGTGGCTGTTGTGTTTGTTCCTGCAGCTGCTGGAGGTGATTTGGAAGCAGTGAATTTCCTACCCACTGTTGCATCACTGAGAGGTTGTTCTTTGCTGCTGTTTCTGTGCCACTAACAGGAATGGAACATGAACCCTTTGAAGAGTCCCACCTAGCTGTCACCATCCATGTGTGGGCTCGTGGGATCCTCTCTGACAATGGAATCTGAGGGGTGAGTTTGGAGCCCTGTTGGAAGTCAGTGTTGTGTTCCCGTGCTCCAGCACCTCGCTTCCCGGGCAGGTTGTTTTCTGGTTTCTGGTATTGTGGTTTAAATCCAGCCAGAACCATTATCCAATGACATTAACTTGATTTTATTAACTTCTAAGCCTATTTTAAAACAGAATGTGTTTTGACAGTAGGGTACTGTCAGTTTGTAGCCTTTCAACATGATACTAAGCTTGCAAATTTGTATCATTTAAGCCTTGCCGGGCTAATTTTTCCCCTGAAGCATAACTGGAAGCAGTTGCTGTTCAACTGAAAGACTGCAGCTTTATTTGATATGTTAGCCAGACTCCATTGGACTTAAACAGCAGTTTTCTTGTGTTCTGTGAAGTGAATCTTCTTCCTTCTGTACCTCCTTTGGCTTTAAGCTTTATACCTTGTGAAGAAGTTGGGTTTCTCCCAGCAAGTCCTTTTTGAGACTGCCTTCTCCAGAGCGTTCCCAAAGATATGCATGTGTGAAGTGATGTATGCAGCAGAACAAGATGCTTGTTTTTCCTCTCTAGACTGCTCTGTTTTACCAAGTTAGGCTTTCTAGAAGATGAAACTTCCCTCCCCTGTGCTTGGCAGCCCTTGCCTTCCCTTTACAAGACGTGGGATGGAGCACCTGTGGGGACAGTCACATCACAGGAGCTGTGTTACACTCCTTTGTGCATCGGTGCATGGGAGCACTTGAAGCTTTTCATTTCCATTCTTTTGCTGGAGATGTTTTTTTCCTTCACTAGGATCAAACATAAATTTGAAAGAGAAGTAAAATGAAACTTGCTGCTGAGGGAACTTGCAAATTTTTTAATAGGGAGCATCTGTGCTAAGAGTTTTGTGCCAAGGCCTCTGTTTTGTTGTGTTATCTGCAGAGGATGCTTGATGTAAATCCCCATCATTTAGTGATACTCCTGTCCTTAGCTTCTGAGTTCCCTGGGAAGTGATGAACTCACATTTCTGACAGACAAGCTGATAAAAATAATAAAACCCAAGCTCCAAAACAGAAAAACAAACTAAATCTGGTATATTTCCAAATGTTTAGAGTCCTCTTCCCCCCCCCAACTCCTGCAGTACGTATGTGGAGCTCCTTGAGAGATTACTTTATTATAATTGGTAATCTCAGCTCTATTATGCTTTCCTAATGATGCTGTTCGTGTTTTGCCTATTTAAATGTTATTTTATATATTCCCTTTACTGCACTGCTGTAAATAAATGATTCAAAATAAACAGTCTGTGCTGTGTGTCTTCTGCAGCCTATGCCCTTGAATCCTAGGGACTGGAGAGAACCGTACTGCGTCTTCTAGGGAACCTTCCCTTACACGGTCATGGAATTAATCTCTCATGGCTGCCTGCCACAGATAGGGAAGGAAGACACAAGAGAGGATTCAGAGAATCTTATTTCAGGCAGGTTTGTGTCATTTCTGGGTTATGTTATTTAAAGTGCTGTGGTCATGCAGCACAGCTCCTAGAAACGTTGGCGTGTTTGGTAATACTCGTAGGTGAATGTGTCTTCTGTGGTAACACCTGACAGTTCCAGCTGGGACCAAGGACTTTGCTGTGCTACAAACTTAAAAAGACCAGCTCTAAGTCTGGGTGAAGTCATGGCATGTTTTGGGATCCTGAAGTGCAAGCAGTGCAGACTTCACAGAACCACAGACTAGTTTGGGTTTGGAGGGGACCTCAAAGATCATCTAGTTCCAACCGCCCTGGGTAAAGCATCTCCTGTACCATTCACCTGCCAGTCTCATATGTGAAGTGTCTTTCCTAGCCTCTGCCTACGCCCAGGGGTACTCACCTGGAGGTATTTGCCACTCTTGCTCACCTGCCCAGGGATGCCAGGGTCTTCTTGAGCAATTAGGATGGCAGCTCTGTCCACCCCCACCACCCCCTCAGGTGGCAAGAGAAGACTGTTCCATTTTGTTCCAGGAAGAGTCTTTGAAAGAGTGGCCTTGGTATTTGCTGAAGAGTGTCTATAAATAACCCTTTATCAACTAGTCAATGGGTTTCAGATTGTAGTTGGTGGTGTTTTTATTCTCCCAAAATATTTGTGAAGGTTGGCATAAAATGGAAGTTGTCCAGTCCCTGGCATGTGTTCTTTGCCAGTTGGTCTCATTATCGTGAGAGTAAATATATCACCAGATAAATGGACCCAGGCAGGGCACAGCTCACACAAAAACACAAGCTTGGATGTGTTTGCTCTAAGTGTGAGCCAACATCTCAGTGGTGAGCACCTGAGTGTGATGCTCCAGCATGGGATTGACACCTAGTGTGTGTCTGTGCTGGCTTAACGAATCTCCAGAGCTTTATTTAGGTGCTTGTGATTTAAAAAGGAGGACAGGGGTTGCTTCTGGAGGAGAGGCTGGGCAGCCAAAACTTGATTTCAGGTCTACTCTGGAAAGGTCAGAGCAGTGCTGCCTGGAAAGGGCAGGATGGAACAAAGTAGGAAAATATGCCTGTCACTGTGCAGGGCTTCAGAGCTGTTGTGTGGACATGGAAGTGGTGTGAACTGGTTTCCTACCCCACTCACTGCCCCAAACATTTCTTGGAAAATACTTCTGCATTCCTCACTTGAGATGACTGCAGATGCCTCCTGTGTTTCTCCATATCACACACCAAACAGACAGGGCTTCCTTCTGCTTCTTCAGTCAGTGAGCATCTCTTTCTCCCCTCCTTCCTCACCAGATGTGAGTTTACAGCTGCAAATCATCAGCTGGGCTGGTGGCAGAATAAAAAGCCCAAAATATCTCCACTGCTTTCTTGCACCAGTTTGTTTGTTTCCAGATGTCTGCAGCTTATTCAGCGTGAAGTATTTTCCCTGATCAATATTTTAACCTTCTTGTTGATATTTACTCAGTGCTGCTGAATAAACTGTATTAAGTGGAGCTCCATGGATGGGAGAGTAAATCTACATTTCTATCAGTTCTCTGGAGGTTTTTCAGTAACTCATATTATCTGAGATTATTGTTATACTGGGATATTAATGAGCACATCTTCCTTCCTCTTGTCTCTCCAAGCTTCAATTCAGATCCCACTTCTGGTGTTAAAACAACATATCTGTTCTGAATTAACGTGGAAAGGAAAACGCTTTGTGTTCACCTCTCAGCAGCTCTGGTTTGAAAGATGCTTTCTCTTTGGTTTTATAAAGATATATCTGATACAACTCCATCTGTGTTTCCCTTTCACCTGTGTGATGAGATTAAACCCTCTCTGTGGGTCTTTGTTGCATTTTTAAATCCTGCTGCAGGTTTCCCCTTCCTCCTACCTCTGCCCTCTCCTTTTAAAACTCTGAAGCCTAATTAGACAGCACTGAGCAGAAGCGATGCCCTTCCTTTTCTCCAGCAGTTCTGGTGTTTATTTACTATTCAATACAGGAACCTGATTATAGGAACTGCCTGTTCACTGTTCTGCTCTGCATGCCCTTTGCCTGATATTTTACCTTCAAATACTGAAATTTATTTTAGCTTTTTTTTTGGGGGGGGTTGGGAATAACTTCTATCCTGGAAGAAACAGGTTCACAGTGTTTTGAAAGCCCCTCTGATCTTCATCAGTTCAGTGGATACATGCAGCAGAAGTCAAATAGCCTCAATTATACCCTATATTGAACTCATCTTTTTTTTTTCCTCTGCCATTTCTTTATTCTGCTATAATAAAACTACCCCTGTCACTGCTGAGCTATTGCTCATCTGTCTCTCTCTGTAAGATGGGTTCTGTATCTGGTCTGGAGTTGGCAAAAAGAAAACACGTGAGGTTGGACATCAGCCCACCTTAGAAACAAAAAATCCCACCCCAAGAGGACTTTTCCCATGCTCCTAAACTGTTACCAGCAGGAGGTCAGAGAGCTCACGGTAGCTTTGGGAGCACAGCAGCAGGGAAGGACTCCAGTCTCGGCTTCTCTTCCCAGCAAGCTCCATCCCCTGGTGGCACCTTTTACTGCGCCAAGGACCCGGGCTGGCTGCCTCGCTTCAGCCGCTCCCCGGGCTCTGCTCTGTACTTGGAATGTGCCCAGGAGTTTGGGGTTTGGGTTCTCAGCAGGTCTGAGTCTTTCCATGCAGGTGGCAGTGCTGATACATGTCACCTGAGCCTCCTCTGCCTGCCTTCCTTACCCCTCCTGAGACCTATCGGAGTGTGGTGTTGGCTGTGCCGGTGAGAAATAGGAGACCGGGGGCTGGACTCAGAAGAGCTTTTGCTGGGCCACCTACAGTTCCTTTAGAAACTGGAGGGACACAGAGGTGTGTCTGCACCTCTGAAAACCCTTTCCCTGAAGATGAGGATTTATAAATTGATGGAGATTTAATGGCAGAGTAATTTGTGCCAGAGCAGAGACTCCAGGGCTGTCTTTTTTTGAACCCATTGGAAAGATGGGGAAGGCACCACGCTCTTGCTGGGCTCAGAGGGGCTGTCGGTCCATGCCAGAGCCCAGAGCAGCTGCACCGCTGCTGCCTCCTCTCCAGGCTCTCCTTAGTCCTTGGACCAACCTGCTGATGAGATCTCTGAAGTCAGTTTCATTCTTCATTACTCCCTTAATTATTTCTCACCTGAAAGTCTTAAATCTTTTGCTTACACTGCATTTCAAAGAGAGGTGGGCTTTGTGGGGTTCTTTGGTTGGGGTGAGTTTTTTTTCCTTGCTTTCTAAATGACTGCTTTTATTTTTCTTTGGTGTGTGAACAGAATGTATACAGGAGAAAACATCCTTTGATGGCAGTAATTACAAGGAAGAGAATGCTAAGCAGCAAGGAAAACCAAGATGCAAGTGGAGATAAACACTTTGCAAATAATCAGCCCAAGACTTATTATTGTCTGAAGAGGTCAGATCTCCTCGTGGAAGCACAAGCCCATGACTAAAGGTGGTCTGGGTTTATCTGAGATGTGCTGTGCAGCTTGTGTGACCTTATGGAAGTTGTATCTTTGCTCCAGCCCCTGTTTCCCATCACTGAAACAGCAAAGCACAGTGCATAGGTTTGGAGGGAGGGGTTGAACCTTATTTAAAGGCTTTTAACTTCCAGGAGTGGGTGTCCAGCACTGGGAGAGCATGTACCCAATCTCTTTTGCAAGTGTTACATGCTGCTAGCTAACTAACTATATAAGAATATATTTGAGATGATAAAATAGTAGTTAATGGAATGGGTTGCTTTCAAAATCAGAACTAAGCACAGAAGAGTAAGGACAAGCTGTTAGTAGTTAAGCTACAGGTTAGGAAGGATGTGAGACTGAGTGTCCCAGCTGTTGGTTGGAGCCTGACTGTGCTAGCCAGGACCTCTTGGTGAGCTGGGGCATACTGCTGCTTTCCAGGCAACACCAATCACTCTGCTTGTGGAGAAGCCTTGTAAAGGTTAGTGATGCCAGGGTGGTAGCAGGGCTTTCACCTCTCTGGGGAAAGAGGCATCTCCCACCTGGAGTGCCTGGGGAACCTGCATCATCCCTGGCTGTGGAACAGCGAGATGACAGCACAGCACGATATCCCCCCAGGTCTGATTCCCTGCAGCCTGCAAGCACAAATGCACCTCCTGCAGTTTACAGCTGTGAACGATCTGGCAGGGCCACATCCTCACCCAGAGAGAGAAGCTTTGGACCTCCTCGTGTGTCAGAGGGGGAGTTGTACACCACCAGGTGTGGAGCAGCCTCTTCAGATGGGACTACTGGATTTGCCCCACATTTTGAATGAGGATCACAGATGCCATTTCTGACTTTAGCTCTTTTAAATTCACACACATTTTCCTTTGCATAAAAAAGAAAGCAAACAAACTGTTCCACAAAATGTTCCTTATTTATCTAACTCATCCTACTAACTTTTTTTGAGCCATCTAAATATGTATATATAATTAGATGGAGCTTTTTTATGTAACTACCAGAAGACACTTATCCCGCTAACCGGTTCCTTCAAATCTGTTCTTATCTATAAAATTATCTAATTTGGACATGTTCTATTACCAATAGAAAGTTGCTATAAACCTTGAAAAAAATAAGCTGGCACATATATAATAACTTTATTTTTTTTATAATTCAGTTGCATGAGAAATCTTGCTTTTTGCAATGTCTTTCATCCCTGGAATTGTCACAGTACTTCATGGGTTTGACTGACTCTTTTTTACAGTGGTGCTGTTATTTACTCTTCTGCTGAAATATAGCCACCTATGAAGATAAATGTAGCAGTTGTTTAAATGATTCACAATTCAGCTTCACGTCAGTTTGAGATCAGAGCAACTGAGAGGAAGAAGATAATTTAATTGCTTAGATATATAGAAGATGCCATGAGGTAAGCGGTGTGATTGCTGATGGCTACTTCCCCCAGATGTTTTGGATCTGATATTACTCCATGGAACAACCTGGCTGTGGCTTGAGGAAATAGGGGCAGATGGATCCATCTGCATCGCTGCAGGCTTTCCTGCACCCTGCATGGGCACAGCTACTGCTGGGGAAAGCAGGTTCTGGCCTGGACTGAGCTGGACCTGCAATAGTACAACTTGATTCCTGATTCCTCCTCCCCCCCCACACTCCCCGGGCCTTGCTGGCCTTAGCATTGACCCCAGAGGAGGAGCCTGCAGGGCTGTTTGAAGCAGTGGGGACCAATGAGCTGCCCTGAACACCTTGGAGAGTCCTTTGTCGCTGAGCCCCTGGGACAGGAGCTGCCTCTCCAGCTTTCTCAAGTACCGGTGTCTCTTCCTTGTCTTTCCGTGCCCCTGAGCACAAGTGGGATCCCGAACCTGTGGATCTATAATCTCACAACAACTGTAGTGGCCTCAACAAACAGGATTTTCTAGGTCATCAAACTGCCTTGCCTTTGCAGCAGCTGTGTCAGACAACCTCATTCATAAAATGACCAAACTATTTTAACAACTAGCTGGATGGTTTCCCTCCCTCCCCCTCTTCTCCCTGCACACGCCTGGTATCAGCAGGCAGTTTCAAAACCTCTCTCTTATGGTTAGAATCCTTTCCATTTCCAAAACAGATTTATTTGCAGGCAGTTTCCACCCCATTTTTTTTTCCCTCGCTGAATTATCTCAAGCACGAAGATCCCAAAAGGTTTTGCATAAAACACAAATGTCTGAGAAGCTGGGGAGAGCAAATTAAGTTGGAAATAATTGGAATCCAGCTATCTTTGCTCAAACTTAGCAGCAAGACTTGGCAGGAGATCCTGAGCTTTTCAAGAGCAGGGGATGAGGACAGAAAGGGGAGCAGGGAGCAGGACTGGTCTCAGCCACGCTGTTTTTATATTGCAAGACTCAGGGGATGGGAATGGTATTGATAATGTGGGGAGGGGGGTGTGCAGCCATACTGTGCTGCTCCCCCACTGGTGCTGGGCTGGAGGTTTGCCCATCATGAGTGGGGTAAAAGGAAGGTGGAAGGCTTTACCTGCCCATCAGACAGCAGGGTCAGGCAGCACATCAGCCTTCTGCTCTCCTGGTCCCTGGAGACCAGACAACTGTGTGGAGAGCTGTCTCCTCCGTGCTTTCTTCGAGGTAGGTCTCACCTGCTGCTGGTGGACAAGGTACCATAACTTTTGGGATTCTCCACTGACTTACACCGTGCTAGAGGATGGTGCTGCAGTGAAGGACTCCAGGCAATGCTGAGGTGTACCCCAACTGTACAAACTATACTAGAGAGAAAGCAGAGTGGCTGCACAAGCAAATCCCTCCAAAGGCAGGAGAGGGCAGGAGCGATGAGGAGGACACCCCATCTGTTTGGATGGTGCCTGCCAGGGCTATCTATGTCCCACTTCTGGAGTTTGCTGAGGGGCTGCTCTTGGCCCAGAAGCAATTCCAGCTGTCAGCCAGACCTGTGTGACTCTGGATTTGAAGGGCCACAGTCATAAATTAAAAGCAACCGCAGCCTCGGACCTAGCAAAAGGCTTTTCTCTTTGGAGGATAATGAATGCTGGGAACAGCCTGTTGGGCAGGGTCACTCATGCAAAAGGCACAGGGCTCATTCACAAGATGATTGACTTGTAGCTGTTGTCCTAAGGGAGATGATGATGTGTGAAAGGGATGAGCTCAAAGCACCCTGTGCCTGTTACCTATGTATCTTATGAGTAATTTGTCTCTGAAGCAGAGGCGTGTTTTGTTGGGTTTTTTTTTTTTCTTCCCTCTCCTGTGAAGCTGATTCTTTTCCTCCAGCTTAATTCTTCTCAGCAGGAGGGGAAGATGAATGTCTGTCAAATAATAGTTCATTGCTCCTAATGCAGGAGTCCAGTTAATTGATGGTTTAAAAGCTTTGTTTTTCTCGCTGTGAAAAACAAACAGGCAACAAAACTGCGGCGTGGCAGAGGAGGATGGAGCATCGGAGCCAGCACGGCCCCTGCTCAGGGAACTGACCGTCTGGTGCTGCATTTCTTGGCCTTGCATTGCGTGGCAGGTCCTGCCCACCCCACTCCTGGCAGTTTGCCACGAGTGGGTGATGTCTCATGCCCAATGCCTGTTACTGCTCGGGGCACAAGCAGGAGACTAACGTGGAATTGGGAGGTTTTTAGGAGCTGTGGGTGAAAGTACCTCACCCTGCTCTTCTCAGGTAGTGGCACAGGGGCTGAGTCAGGGGGAGTTGAGGATATTGATACGTGTGGGGAGAAGGTGCAGCCTTTCCAAAACCGAGTTAGCCCTAGAGCAGTGCTCAGCTGGCCTTAGGAAAGCTGACGACTTTCAGAAGCAAGACTTCCAGTGCCACACTGTTCCCTGTCTCCCCCCATCCCCGCTCCCCCACTACTCCCCATCATTCTCCCTCCCTGCATC
>VXBZ01011312.1:200680-220221 GCA_013399135.1 Heliornis fulica | reverse complement strand
CCACCTCATTCATCAGAGGGCCTCTGGTGTTAGCCTGTTATCCTTAACTTTCCTTGCAAGGTTTAACTCCAAGGAGGCCTCACCTCAGGTTTCCTAATTGCCATCCTGCAATCTCAGGCAGTATTCTTGTACTCTTCCCACATAGCCTTCACTTATTTCCGTGACCTGTAGATTGTCTTCTTGCACTTTGCTCAACAGTCCCCTGTTTAACCACACAGGTCTCCTGGCTCCTCTTCTAGATTTCTTCCTCATTGGGATGCTCTGATCTTGAGCTTGGAAGAAGTGGTCCTTGAATATGGACCAACTTTCTTGGGAACCTTTTCCTTCCAAAATCAATTCCCATGGGGTTTCTCCCAGTACTTGCTTGAAGAGGTCAAAGTCAGCCCTGCCAAAGTCCAAGGTTGCAGTTCTACTCAAGGTTCTCCTCCTGCCACATAAGGTCCTGAACTCCACCATCTCATGGTCGCTGCAGCCAAGTCTACCTTCCGCTTTCAGTGCTTCAACCAGTCCTTCCTTGTTGTCAAGAACAAGATCCAGCAGCTCAGCTCTCCTCTCCTAGTGGGCTCATTCACCATTTGCATCAGGAAGTTGTCATCGACCTACAGTTTGATGTACAAAGATTCTAAGTTTTTGACACATACAGACAAGTCTGCTAAATAAGACACCGAGTAAAAATATACTAGTTTTTCGATTCTCTAAATGGGTACATGTTACCCTACCTACCTACATGTTACCTCAAGGAAACTGTTTTCCTTCATATTTATTTAGTGGAAGAAAGCAAACGTGAAGCATGGATGACAGTGAGTCTGTAGTCTTTGTCATTTCAGTCTTTGGTCTTGTACATTTTATTATCATAATAGTTTTCTCATTTGATTATAATTTTTTTTAGGATTTGAACGTGAAGAGAGTCCTGAATTTATCACTTTCCTGTATCAGATAACTAAAGGAGTCTCTGCGAGGAGTTATGGGCTAAATGTTGCCAAACTGGCAGATATTCCTGAAGAAATCTTGAAGAGGGCAGCTCACAAATCAAAGGAGTTGGAGAGAATAGTGAATATGAAAAGGTGAGTACAATTGTGATTTACCCACTCCTCAATTAGTCTTCAGCCATGAATTTAAGAGCACTTCACACCGTATGCATTAAAAGAGATCAGTAAGAACTACTTCAGCTAGCCTCCTCTACTCTTCAGGGAGGACAGTGAAGCAAAAAGTCTTTAGGGAATTGTGCCTCTTTCAATCAAAAGTTTTCATTTCATAGGTAGATATCATGTTAGTAGTTGATTGCTTCCCTCTGGAAAAATGCACAGTGAGCTAACATAACGAATAAACCTTTTCTTTTTATTTCTTATGTCAAATGCAAGTAAACGTAGGCTTAAATATATAATTAATGTTTAAAGTTAATATTTAAAATCTATGTTTAAAAATCATATTTAAAATATAACTGGTTTCATATATCTCTTCTGTTGTACCGGTGTGTTCAGCCCCAGGCAAAAGCTGTGCACTATGTGCAGCTCCCTCACCCCTCTAATGAGGGACAAATAAACAAAAGACTTGTGGGTTGGGCTAAGGACATTTTACTGACAAGCATCACAAAAGGGGAACAATAGCAATAATATTTTTGCTTCAAAAAATTACACTTTGATTAAACCAGCTGCATTAGTCTTCACTGGACATGACCAAACTCCTTTAGGACAGTTGTGATAGTTCAATAACCACGACTAGGTCAAAGATGTATTTCATTATTTGTGTACCCGAATCGTGACAGTTCTGTCAACAGAATGTGACTGGACTCATAACAAATTGGGCATATCACTGCATATCCAACACATGCAACGGGCTTATCTTCCCTTGCTCTGTGAAAATCGTGCTAGTGTATTACTTGAACAGGCTAGAGTTCTAGCATGGCTCCATTGCTAAAGAGCTAATTAATTGCATTCAAAACCTATGAGCAGTAAAAGTATTATGCAATGATGTCAGAAGACTGATTTACAGTGCCCACGGAAAGGTAGAGTGAGGGCTGCCAGCCAGTCTTAATTATGGGACTTAATTGTGCTCAGTTTTTCAGCTTTTGAATAGGTAAACTACCATCTCTCACTTTTCAGTATGTAATTTTCTTCTATTGTGGTGGGTTGAGCCTGGCTGGAGGTGCTTTGTCACTCCCCTTCTCAGCTGGGCAGGGGAGAGAAGATACCTTGAGAGGCCAGGAGTCAAGGTCAGGGCAGGGAACGATCATTCTGCAGTTAGTGTCATGGGCAAAACAGAAAGAATATGGAATAAAATTAATTCATTACCCGATCAAAACAGAGTAAGATAATGAGAAATAAAACCAATTCATAAAATCCTTCCCCTCTCCCTTCTCTCAAGCCTCAGCTCCACTCCCCATTTCTCTCCCTACCCCCAGCACCACAGGGGGACAGGGAATGGGGTTGGGGTCAGTCCGTCACCCATCTCTGCTGCTCCTTCCTCCTCAGGGAGGACTTCTCACTCTTTCGCTGCTCCAGTATGGGGTCCTTCCCACAGGAGACAGTCCTCCATGAACTTCTCCAATGTGAGTCATTCTCATGGGCTTCAGTTCTTCACTGACTGCCCCAGATGGCTTCCATGGGGTGTGACCTCCAGGACCAGACTTCTCCAGCCAGGTCCTCCAAGGAGTCACAAGTGCCCTCAGCAAACCCGCTCTGGCATGGGCTACTCTTTCCATGGGCTGCAGGTCCTGCCAGGGGCTTGATCCAGTTTTGGGTTTCCTGCTGGGTCACAAGTTCCCTGGGTGACTCCATCTGTTCCACCATGGGGTCCTCCATGGCTGCACATGGGATCTCATCTCTGCACCTTGAGACTCCCCCTCCCACTCTCCCCCTGCTTCTTCACTGTAAAGTTGAACTGCACTTCTGTAAAGTTTCTTACATCTCACTCCTTTCTCTGTATCTAAAAAGCTGCTGCTTGGGGCTTCCTTTTATCTTCTTAAATACATTATCACAGAAGCACTATCACTGCCACCAATGGGCTCAGCCTTCATCAGCAGTGGGTCCGTCCTTGAGACAGCTGGTGTGGGCTTTTTGGACCTAGGGGAAGCTTCCAGCAGCTTCTTGCAGAAGCCACCCCTGCAGCAAGCTCAAAACATGAAAAAAAAAAGCGAAGAAGATAAAATCTAAAGCTGCAGTGAGTCCTTTATCCTGACTTGCCACTAAGAATGGAAGCCCAGAGTGGTACAGCTCACTGCAGACTGCTGCCACCTGAGCTACACGAGCACATCTGGGGGGTTTTCCAGCTGCATCAGCATTCCCCAAGCGCATCACACGCAGGCTGTGGCTGGACGGAGCGCTCCCTGACCTTTTCTCTGTAGTGCCAGGGCTGGTTTTTGTGTGACCACAAAACAGGCCAGGTCAGAGATCTGATCCAGCTGAAAAGTCAATCTTTCTCTAAGTGATACCACACAGGTTCAGTTTTGTGAAAGTGCATTGCTACCTGACGAGGGAAAGGGTTGGAGCAAGAGGAGGAAACGGCTCTTGATGCTGGCAGTGGTTGCTAAAGTAAAGGTAACCTTGAGACTGTAGCCCTGCCTCCCAGAATAGCCTACACTATCTGAAGTTCAAGGCTTTTTCCTCTCCATTTAATGATGGCGAGCTGCACAGAGGGTCAGGGACGAGAGATGCCCATGGCACATCAGTTTGTGACTCATCAGGTTTGAGCTGTAACAGGTTGTTCCTTCATTGGAGACCTCTTGCATGCACTTTGGAGGGAACTTCAAGCAGCTGTATAAACCTGGAGCCCTAGTCAATGAAAAAGTAAAAAAATACATGGTGAATTCAAAGTGCATAAATGATTGTGTTATATAATTACCTCATTTTTCTAGTTCTCCTGTGTATCATTATAGAAATATTTGCTTCGTATATTCCTGTTTATTTTCACTTACTGCCATGATGTCATCTAAATATCAAAATATTTTCCTATACCTTCTCCTCAGAAGAGACATTACGGAATTTTAGAATTGGTATGACATATCAGTGGCAGAAAATAAAAATTACCATGACCTTGGGAATAAATCTCAGACCTCTTTGAGCAGGCACGTAACAATACCCACAGACCAGCTGTCTTGTCTTAGTTTTTAAATCGCTTTCATATTATTTAAGACAATCCACTGTGTAATTCTATCCATTCTTGACACCTTTGTCATCAGGAATGTCATCAGAAATTTTAAATGTCTTCTTGTTATTTGTGACAGCTCTTATGAGTCTTTTTTAAATCAAAAATTATTTAAAAAGAACTTAGAAAGATGTGTGTACTCAGTTATATTGAAAATGTCTTACCTCTTTATGGTTCTGCTAATGCAGATTTGTAGGAACTGAATGCTGAAAATAAAATGGTGCAAACTACATACTTTTTATTTCCTTTAGAGGTTTACTCTTCTCGGTGTTTTATTTATTATTTTCTAGTACTGTAAGTTAGTTATAAAATTAAAATGTTGACAGACCTAGAGCCAGAATAAATATACTGGGAAATGTTAAATGATTGTTTTAAGATCATACAGTGTTTTAAGCTGTGCCAAGGACTGGTTTCAACTGTGTATAAAATTTTGCAGATGCCTGTAGGGCTTTCAGGGTTTGATGTGTTTCATTTAAAAACGCGTCTGCATTTTGATTGATTTTTATGCACACCCACCTCTTCTCTTTTTTCCAGAAAAAGACTGAAGTCCTTTGCTGAAGTATGGCAGATAAATGATTCTCAGGAACTACAAAAATGGAAAAGTATGTGTGAACCTGAAGATGAAAGAAAAGACAGTTTTTAATCTTAAAATCATCCTTAAAGATGGAGAATATTGGAGATACAAAATACAGATCTGAAGACTTAACAGATTCTATCAGGGTGTAGTTATAGGTACATTAAGCTGACTTTTCTGCCTTTTGAGAGATAAGAGATATTATATTGTGATAGGATGCCCCACATCCGCTTCCTGATTTTATCTTTTTCACTCCACATTCTCTCCCTGAAGTGTTTTCCACCCTTTTCCTTAATTACAGGATGTCTGCTGGCATTGAATCTAGTTTCTAATATGTTCAGAAAACATGAAGAATTATGCCGCTAAATTATTTGGTAAATATTTTAAAATAAAATGAAATAATGTCTTTTAACTTTATCATTAATTTCCATTTCTGAAGATTTTCTAAACTTATAATTCAATACAATTTCTGAAGAAATTCCTCTGTGTTGGAAAAATGTAGCTGAGTCTTGACTATGATCTACTGCTGTGCAATAGGTAAAAATCTATACCATGAAAAGATTTTTTTGCTTGTTCTAGTAGTGATGCATTTTTAAAATTCCTGGATTTGTAGAACACTTTATATTTTACATGCTCAGTGAATTTAAGAAAGTGTGTGGCTGGATCAGAGAGGTGGTGCAACTAGTAGTTTTCAAAGCAGCAACACAAAACATGCATTCCTCTTCCTCATTCTCAGACACTCCTGCATCCTTTTCAGCTTTAGCTTTTCTCCTGATCTTGGCATCACCTGAAGACTGACAAACTCAATAATGTTGGAGTATCGTCAGATGAGTTGAAAGAGGCGATTCAAACTATGCAACTGATGTTCCTTGTGCTCTGTCAATTGCCGAGTAAAGCGGGAAACATGTTCAAAACCAGACCTATTTTAAATTTTTTTCTGAATTTGCAGTTATCAAGTCCATATTTCAAATATGAGTGTGATATCCAAATGGTTTTCCTTTAAAAACATAGCCAGGTCAAATATCTTGCTATGAAAATGGGTGTTCACATACTAAAAACTTGGTAAATAGTTTGTTGTATTTAAAAAAAAAAATGAAGCGAAATAAAATATCACCTTGATTTTACTATAAGGAAAATAATAAAATGAGGTTTTGTAATCTTTGAGACAGCTGAACCTTTCTATTTTTTCATTAAACAAAGGATTTTAATTTTTTTTCTAAATAATGCATGTCAGGTGAAGATGAAACAATGATACTGCATGGGATTCAATTAGCCCTTCCAATATAGGGAACTTCATGCAGCAAAGGGTGTCATTTTTTTACCTGTGAAAAACAATTGCTAAACTGCACCAAATATTTTTTATAGATTCTTCAGATGATAAAGCATCATTTAAAAAGATTGTTTTTCTGCTTCAAGTAGCAGTCAATACAAGCATCTCCTACCAGGTTGTGCAGCATATTTATCTAAAGCAGAAGAGCTGAGGATGGAAACAGTTTTTCAAGGTGTTGTTATCCAGGTGTTTTTATCTACACCACACACTGTGAAGCACAGTGAGTGGAATACTCCATTATTAATGCACACAGATGCAGTGCGTTGGAACTCAGACTTGTGACCGTAGTCTTCAAAGAGAATAAATAAACTGTTACTAAATTCCCATATGTGCTAAATGTGCTTTTAGTGAGACTCTCTTAACCCTCAGGGGAACGTTCAGACTATGCTTCTCACAAGAAGAAATACCACAAACAATCCACATCTGTATGAAGTCTGAAAAGGATTAAGAAATAAAATTAACAATGGAGAAATGGGCACTGCATTACTGGTCCATTCATACTATCAAGAGCAAAGCAATTACAGCAGGCTTTTCTTTTAATATCTGTCATCATATTGGAAATAACTTGAGTTTAGCCCTGATGAGTTCAACAACAGAGGTTATCTTGTTAACCCAATAAGGTATCTTCTAGACTGGCAGGCTAATTATTAAATCTGTGGGTTTATTCACTGCTGATTATTGCAATTCCTAGCAGATGGGTAAAAATGACAACCATTTGAGAGTTCAGTATGAGGAGGTGCATACCATTATTGGATGTGTTTACTGCCAGTTTTAGGATACATCTGTAATGAACCACACGGTACAGTGCAGATTTATCTAGACCTTGTTCTGATGACGTGGAGCAGCCACGCTCATTAGAGCGAGTGCCACGTGAGGGTGATCACTCTGGGATGTGAGGAGTTCAGAGCTCACTGGGGTACATTTGCAGAGCATGGGATTAGGTGTAGTCTAGACAGGCAACCAGACAGACATTCCTTGGCCTTTCTTAGCAGAGAGCACTAGAGGGATATAAAGAAGCAAAGACTTGCTGGAAAACAGGGAAAGGCATTAATTTTGTAGGAGGTTTGGGTTTTTTTTTCATTTCTTTTGCTGTGGTAAGCTGGGACTTACGTGTCTGTTATAGCAGGAGTCCTAGGAGATGAAAAGATGAGAAGCTTCTTTCATGTTTTCCTTTTTTTCTTTCTTCTTTTCTTTTCAATTCCAGCACACTAAGTTTCATTATAAAGACAATCTGAAGTACAGTTTTGGTAGGTGGTACAATATTGAACATGTGCTCTGTTTTTAAAGCAGAGAAATACAATTTTGTCGCTGTGCTGAGTAAGCAAGTTTGATCCTGCGTGCTGACAGCGGTAAGATTAAAGAGGGGTGATCCATACTTAGAGTATACTTGGTTGTAGAGGGAATGCATGCTAGTCTTGAGTTTGCTGTCAGGAAAGGAATGTCTAAATATCTTTGTCAAAATATTAATATTTTTGGAACCCTGCATAGAGTGCTGGCTCCTCCTGCCTGTGCCAGCATGTTATTGACATCAGTAAAATGTAATACTGATGTGAAAAATACAGCTGTATGTAAAGGCACAGTCTCCTTGAAAGACTCTGCCACTGTATGGCTTTTACCCGTTTTTCTAAAGATGGTATTTATCACTTTCTTAAGCTTTTTCATAGTTCTCTTTCCCCTTCTAGCAACATAAAAATTCTAATGCCTTTGTGCATCATATCTTGAATGTACTGCCTTTAGAAATCACAGTGCCACAGGTTAGCAACAAAAACTGGTAGACGATTTTGATGGGAGAGAGAGGGCTGGATACACTTGTCACTGCTTTTTTGTATTTGGTTATATAAGAATGTTATTATAGAACATGCAAAGTAAAACACATTACCAGTAGCAATTACCTTTCTTACTGGCATACAGTGTCTTTCACTGAAGTAACTCTCAAGAGGATTTTCCCTTGTATCGCACAGTTTTCCAGAAGTATTTATAGAAATTACATTAATTTACCTACCACGTTTTTACAGCCCGTATAAATGAATTTAAAGATCACTGAAATGTCATCTGAGTCAGGTATTGCAGTAAGTCTGTTCACTGCAATGAACGTATTGTTTATTTATCTAAAAATATGGGAAAGCAAATTACCCAAATATTTCTACAGTATGCAAAATTCAGTGAGAACTTAACTCAGTTATTTTAACTTCTTGCAGTTCTGACATCAGTGCATGTTTCCTAGAGAAATACAGGTTTGGTAGATTGCATTGCACTGAGAGAAGGAGGACTGTTCCAGACTCTCGATCACCCTTCAGAAGGGTTATTGGAGGGCCTCCTTCTCTGCTCTCACCCCAGGTGGCCATTGCAATCTCCTGCAAAATCCTGGCACCAGTACCTCCAGTCTTGGACAGCAATCTGAAACACAAGTCTGAGGCTGTCTGCCTTTTCCCCCTTTCCAGTTTTACAGCCTATGAATGGACTGGATGGTTCTCATCACCTTTTAATTGTTCCTAAACACAAAGGTCATAGCATGCTGAAATTTACCATCTCAGCATAATTTTCCCATCTGTTTTCAAAGCTTTCCTCCACCTCCCTGCAAAATCATGGGCACTCAAATCCAAACCAAATTTATCTTAAATTCAGTTCTGGGGGATAGATTCCCAGTCTGCTGATCTGAATTTAAAAACACAGGGCCAGAGTCCAAGAAGGGATTTACAGCTGAACAAGGGTGAATTCAGGATTGAAAATCCAGCTGGTAGGTAAGCGTAAGATTCAGGTGGGAGACCACTTATTTGGGTCTTTGACCTGAATCAGTCCAGTGCTGTTAAGCATCCTTGGTTTGTAGCTCTGCACAAGGAAGCCATGGATTTGCCCACCTTGTTACAGAACTGTACTAAAAATACTCTTAGCAAAATTATAGAACTCTGCTTACAATGACAATTTGTCGTTGCACATGGTTAGGCACATTTGGTGTGGAAGTCCTTCACTTCCTTAGATGATAGATCAGTTTCCTCTTCCTCAGCTACAGATGCACAAGCTTGATGATGCCTCGCCTAGGCATAAAGGCAAGTAGAAAGTAAAGGATCTTAATTTCTTAAATGAAAAATTTCTGAAACATCTTGTTTTGTAAGACATGAGTCCTTGCAGGTCATGCTGTTAATGTTAAAATGGTCTGTTTGTTGGAGACTGACCTGGTTTAAGTCATAAATGAGCTGTAGAGAGAAGGATGATAGGACCTAAGATAGTATTGGGGGGGGAAGTGGGGGGAGCAGGGCAAATAAGATAAAGACAAATGTAGGAATCTAAGAATAATTTGCTGTTCTAAGAATAATGGCATTAGGACACAGCGTAAGCAGGCACCAGTTTGATGCTTTGGCTACAGGCAGAGCATGTAAGACAAAGAGAGTTCACCAGAGGCTGAATGCTGCAGTGAGCTCTTGGGCTGTTGCCCTGGACATCCAGCACTCAAGAGTACCAAACAACATACAGTATCTTCAGACATGTGATCAAGAGCATCCTGCCCAAAGCAGACATAGGGCGATGCAGGTGGTGCCCAGTCACAGGATTCATGTCATTGCAACCACAGCTTGTGGAGGATGAACTCAGTCTAGGTCTTTTCCTGAATGGTGCCTTTCATCAGCTCACACTTGCTAGCCAGCACATGGATCCAGTTTGTCTCTGAGCTTGCTCGTCCTGGTGCGAGGGAGGGCAGGGAGGTGTGTTTGGTGGCCCCTCTCCACTCTGTGGGTCATACACACAATGAGTCTTCTCATCACTCAGGAAGGAGAAGACATTTTAACCCCATCCTCACCCCCACACCGGGTCAGCACAGAACAAATTTCAGCCCTGGGATACAGGAGTTAGCCTGTCTTTTAAATATATGTCTATGTAGTTTTCATTAGAAGGCAGAGTTTTCAAATATTTACATAATTTTGAACTTTTAAGGAATGTGTAAAAATTTGCCTGCCTTCCTTCCAAATGTTTGCTTGAAAGTTACAGTATTTTAGGGAATATTACAAATGAGTGATTTTTATTTAAAACGCTGGTAGATGCACATAGTAACAATAATACAAAATACTTCTGATTTTAATGTATTTTTAACCTTTGGGGTTTTTTTTTTCTGATTGGTTGGGGTTTTGTTTTGTTTTGTTTTGTTTTGTTTTGGTTTGGTTTGGTTTGGTTTGGTTTGGTTTGGTTTGGTTTCCCCCAGCTGTAAGGCTTTACAGTATCTTGCAAGGAAAAAAAAGTGATTCCTGTGAAGGAAGGGATTGGAAAACACAATACACAGCAAATTTAAATACACAGTCTGCAATGAAGACTCACAGAATCAAACAGAATCCCACAATCTCCTGAGCTCAAAGGGACCCGTAAGGACCATCAAGTCCAACTCCTGGCTCCACACAGGGACAGACAGGTCAGACCATGGGACTGAGTGCAGCAAACAGACACTTCTTGACCTCAGTCCAGCTGGGTGCTGTGACCACTTCCCTGGAGAGCCTGTTCCAGTGCCTGACCCTCTCTCAGTAAAGAACCTCTTCCTAATATCCAACCTTCAGCTTCATGCTGTTAACTTGGGTTCTGTGACTGGTCACCGAACAGAGAAATATAAATCAATGTTGCTTTTTACTTATAATAAACCAAATATCTAGGTTGACTTAAAACTCCTGTCCTGAATACCAGGAAGATTACTAGATATGATTATCTCACTCTTATGTAACACAAAATAAAAGTTTCAGTCAAGTGCTTAGCTTTTCCTTCTGCCTACATACTGAAATATTTCTCTCTGCATATTCCTCTCTGCATAAAGCATTAGAATCACAGAATTGTAGGGGTTGGAAGGGACCTCCAGAGATCATAGAGTCCAACCCCCCTGCCAAAGCAGGTTCCCTAGAGCAGGTCACACTGGTCAGCATCCAGATGGGTCTTGAGTATCTCCAGAGAAGGAGACTCCACAATCCCCCTGGGCAGCCTGTTCCAGTGATCTGTCATCCTCACCATGAAGTTCTTTCTCACAGTGGTGCGGAACCTCCTGTGGTCCAACTTGTGACCATTGCCCCTTGTCCTGTCCCCACGGGCCACTGAGAAGAGATTGGCCATCTCCCTTTGTCTTCCACACTTCAGATATTGGTAAACACTGATGAGAAACTGATTACCTATCACTCCTGTTGATAGAAACCGACTACGGTCCCAGAGCGTTTCAGAGTGTGTCATGTTCTGTGTAAGCACATGGTTATAGTGCTCGGTTTGGGGAGAGGGAAGTGACAGTACCAAGATGCTCATGGCTAGAGACAGTTATCTCTGAATTTACCATGTGGGACCTCCTTTTGGTGGTTGGTTGTTCAGGGTGGTGGACTGGTGTTTGCCTTAACCTGGCTGTGCAGGACCCTCTCCCTTAGCACCCCCCAGGGCACTGGTCCTCTGGCTGGACCACGTCTACTGGAGAGTAGAAGTAGAGGGGAGCGGAGGGGTGGTGGGAATGACAGTGTCCCTTCCCTGTGGGATCCAGAGGGATAGGAGGAACAGGCTTGTGCCCTCTGGGGATTGGATTGTTTAGTCAGCTGAGGTTCCCAGTGCTGGGGAGGGCAGGAGAAGGGGAAAGGTCTGTTCTCTGGTTAGAGTGAGTTGATCCACCACAGGGGACAAATCCACACGGGGCAAATATTTATTTTGCAGTGAGAAGGCTAAAGATTGTTCCTTAGATCTCTACTTAGATGTGCCAACTTAGGCAGCTTGTCATCCCCCCCGCGTGCCTCAAACCTCTCGACTGTAATCACTGGAAAAACAAGTGCTTCAGTGAGAGCAATCAAAGAGGGAAGGGGCGGGGGGATACTTAGGAGAAGGCCTTGAAACAGCATTTTTGTCTGGATTTAAGTCAGCCTGTTCAAAAAGTGCATCTCCAGGGAGTGATAAGATGTAATTTGGAATATTTTTTTTCAAAACTGATCTCCAAAGTAACAAAGTTTTTATAACACTAAGTACACAACACCAAGGTACACTGAGCTGGCTTTCCTGTGCAGTCCAGGAATACTCCCAGCTATGGGATTGTCACATTGCAAGCAGCATGGTGCCCAGAGAGACCTCCTCTCTTCCCAGCTGGCTGGTGTCTGCGGTGTTTGTGTTCTCCTTAGTTATGTCTTTTACACACTTTGTGTTAATCTCATTTCATTTTGGCTTGCTGAAAGTATCTCTGTATACTGCATTCTTAAGCAAAGGCTCTATTAATGCGATAATTAGCTATATTAAATGAGCTGATCATCTATGCAAGTTCCTATTCTTAATAGCCCCCTGCAGAAAAAAAGAAGACTTTGCTAATCCTTTAATTAATTTACAAACTAAAACTGTGTAAGCCTTTGACACTATTTTTCAGAAGCAATTAAGTTCAAGCCTGTGGCCAATGATAAGTTTAGTTTGACACAGTGTTATGTCCAACAAGCCATCAGACTGAGAAGCTGTAGCTTTCCTTTCCCCTCCGTACCCAGCAGCTGGGAAAAAGTCTCTACCAGTTTCCCAAGTGATGTGTGGCATGCAGGTAGGTCTGCAGCTGCATGCATGGCACTCGGATTGTACCCATTCTCACAGAGCTTCATACTTGATGGACTTAATGGTGTCTTTTCCAGCCATAATTATTCTGTGAGTCTGTGATTCTATACAGGAGTGCCTTCACACCCCTCCAGATCTCTCCAAGGCACCTTTGCATCCTAATATCCTACCACTGATGCCCAGTTTCCTTTGGGCATAATTTTACTCCCCTTTTTAATAGTTCTAACTGGCTTTGTAGTATGTTCCTCCTATTCACCAGTTGTTTCTCAGCTGACGTGCTACAGTGGTCCATATATCATTGCCTAGAATTTTGCTTCTTCCTGATAGAGACAGAGGGTGTTCAACAAAAAATAAAAAAAGCTCTTGTCCCTTGAGTTAAACTTTTTTTTTCTATACAGCAGCACCTTGCAACTAATTCATCCTCCATCTCGTAACCAGCTCCAGGTATTTCAGCAGAGGCTACAAGAGTGCTTTGGATTTTATATTGCCAACGTTTTCATAGAATTTTTAAGGCTGGAAATGACTCCTAAGATCATCCAGTCCAACCAGTAACCTACCACCACCAAGTCTACCCCTAGACCATGTCCTCAAGCACCACGTCTACCCGTCTTTTAAACACCTCCAGGGATGGGGACTCAACCACCTCCCTGGGTAGACTGTTCCAGTGCTTGATGACTCTCTCAGTAACGAAGTTCTTCCTAATATCCAACCTAAATTTTCCCTGGCGCAACTTGAGGCCATTACTTCGAGTTCTGTCGCCTGTTACTGGGGAGAAGAGACCAACCCCCACCTCACTGCAACCTCCTTTCAGGTAGTTGTAGAGAGCAATAAGGTCTCCCCTCAGTCTCCTCCAAACTAAACAACCCCATCTCCCTCAGCCGCTCCTTGTAGGGCTTGTTCTCCAGACCCTTCACCATCCTCGTTGCCCTTCTCTGGACACGCTCCAGAACCTCAACATCCTTCTTGAAGTGAGGAGCCCAAAACTGAACACAGTACTCGAGGTGAGGCCTCACCAGTGCAGAATACAGGGGGATAATCACCTCCCTGGTCCTGCTGGCCACACCGTTCCTGATACAAGCCAGGATGTCATTGGCTCTCTTGGCCACCTGGGCACACTGCTGGCTCATGTTTAGGCGGAAAATTTCATGTAAAAATGCTTCTATACATTCCTCCATTGTGCTGTTCTTTAGGACAGCATGTTCTGCAGTCTCTCTCCCCCAATTTCTGTGAAGACCTGTCCACATGCCTTATAATCAGATGCAGGTTTGATGAGACCAGTCACACAGTAAACAAGCTGTTTGGCTGCAAGGACCTCTTTCCTGCAGACTGGAAAGTGCTGGGCAACAAATCTGTTTCCATCTTTCAAGGATGAGTGGGCTTACTCTGCTATCTGCAGGCTCTTAGCTGATCCTCAGTTGTAAAAGTTTAATCTTCAGGCCCCTTTAAAAATGCTCCAAGAGACTTTAGTGAGGGTTGATTTAGATTCTAGGTTAGAAATTGTTTTATTTCCCATGTGTTTCACAAAATCCCAACTAGCATTGTCTGTATAGGTTTTGGTTTTAATTTACACATTTAATAATTTCTTCCTTCTGTATTTTTGAAATGTAGGAAAGAGAATGCTAGGGCATTTTGACTCTTCTTCCACCTTTACACAGTAATCTTTTAATACTTTATTTCAATACCTTGGTGATAAGCTAAGGAACTGTGGCCTTCAGTACCTGAAGGGGCTATGGAAAAGCTGGAGAGGGACTTGTTATGAGAGATTGTAGTGATAGGGCAAGTGGGAATGGCCTTATGCTGAAGGAAGGTGATCTAGGTGAGATATGACAAAGAAATTCTTCCCAATGAGGGTGGTGAGGCCCTGGCACAGGGTGCCCAGAGAAGCTGTGGGTGCCCCTGGATCCCTGGCAATGTTCAAGGCCAGGTTGGATGGGGCTCTGGGCAACCTGGTCTAGAGGAGGATTCCCTGCTCTTGGCAGGGAGTGAATGAGGCTTTGAGGGTTCTTTCAACCCAAACTGTTCTAGGATTTTGCAAATATTTTAAATTAGATTTTCTAGTCTCAGTGTCACTTGGTGTTTCAGATTTAGATCCACAAAGCCTCGTGGCAAGTTGATAGCAAGTGGCACAATGCTGCTGTGCCTCAGTTTTCTTTATCTTGTTTCACAGATCTCTGTGAACACTAGTAATTTAAAAATTTTACATTTCATTTCCTGTCCATTGCCATTTTGCACAGATGGCTGCCTTGTCAAGCACTTACTGAAAGTAGATTATTTTTTTTAAATTGTTGTGTTTAAAGCCTCACTAGTTTCCAGTAACAGACCTCACAGAAAAACCTTTAACATATGAATGTAACTGCCCTGCATTGCAGAAGGAATTGGCACAGTGTTGCCATGAAAAATGAGCAAAGAAACTCTGAAGCTGAGTGAACAGACCAGTATTGTGTGTCAGTGAACGGGGATGCTGCTCCTACAGAGCTTTCCACTAAGCACTGAGCAGGTGGGCGCTTCACTAGGCTTGGACCCAGCCATGGTCTTGCAGGAGAGGAGAAAGTGGCTGTGGTAGTGATGTGTAATGCAAATTCCTCAGGTTGCTGAACCCCCATCTTTCTCCTAGGAGATTTACAGTGGCTTTACATGTAATTCATTCCATAGGGAAGATAGGTTTTCCCCAGTTAAGATCACATATCCTGACACAAGATTTATGCATTACACTTGGACTAGTTTGGCAAGTGAGGAAATGATTGGTTGTTAAGGGACCCAAGGCGATATAACCTTTTCTTTGCTGGCAACACAAGGCAGCTGTGTCAGAGCAGTTTATAGTGTTCCAGACACGTAGGGGAGATGAATAATTTGCGAGAGCAAATACTGGCTCTGCACTAGTGTCCCAGTGATTTGGTCACAGGTTATGAGGTATGCACTGGTGAGTTCTAGCTTTAGAGATTTACAAACCATTCCAAAGTAAGTTACTGAGGTGTTTAAGCTGCATGGGAGAACCCACTTTTTGTTGCCTGGCTATTCTAGAAATTGAGTGCTGTACATTTTGTACAAGCCTTTCAACTGTCCCAAGTCAAGCACTGTAACTAACTTCAACTTTGGTCCACATTACACTTAGTAAGAAACTGATACTTAGGTAAGACTGATTCTATGACTCTATGACTTCATACCGCTTTTGAGCCTTCTGTTTTGTGACTGAGATTTTCCTGCAATAAATGGGATGATAAATGAACCGAGGACAGAATTACCTTTAAGGAAAAGTTGGGTTTTACCTGACTGGCAGCTAAAAAAACCCCGCACAATCATCACTCACTCGCCTCCCCCAGTAGGATGGGGGAGAGAATCAGAATGGAAAAAAAAAAAAAAACCAACCGAAGACCTCAGGGGTTGAGATAAAGACAGTTTAATGTGACAGAAAATAACAATAATAATAATAATAGTGATGATGATGATGATGACTATACAAAGCAAGAGACACACAGCACATTTCCTCACCACCTGCAGACAACCAATGTCGAGCATGACATCATATGGAATGGAATATCCCTTTGGTCAGTTGGGGACAGCTGTCCCAGCTGTTACTCCTCTCAGCTTCTTGTCCCACTTGCTGGTGGGACAGCATAAGAAGCTGAAGAGTCCTTGACTTGGTGTAATTATTGCCTAGGAACAACTGAAACATCAGTATGTTAACAACATTGTTCTCATCCCAAACCCAAACCACAGCAATATACCAGCTGTTAGGAAGAAAACTAACTCCACCCCAGCTGAAACAAGGACAGGAAGACACAACATTTTCAATAACTGCCACCAAAAGCCATGAAAACAAAGTATTTGTATTGTATATGTCTCTGTAAGTCCCCACCTTATAGATGAGGCTGTGAATTGCAGCCTAGGTCAATGTTCTGGTACTCATTTTGCATTGTAGACAAGCTACTGTTAAGTTATGGCATCTGTGGTGGTCTCACCACTAGAGAAGTATGTGTGAGCCTGCTGTTATCCTGGGTGTACCATGGACCCAAGCATTCTTTGAATTTAGTGTCCATATCACTAAGACATGCTCCTCAATAGTACATGAGGTAGCTGGGGAGAGAACACAAATGAGTCCAAAAGATCTGCTGGGGAAGAGGGAGAGGCATCAAGCCTGTAAGGCCTCAGTCAGTGAGCATGTGCAGGAGTTGCATTTGTGCGCTCAGGTACCTGTGCATGCAAATGCCCCCACCAGGCAAGAGGGAACCAGCTGCCATGGGGAGGGTATTTGGGAACAGGGTCAGGGGGCTACAGGGAGGAAGGCTGTGCTCTTCTGTTGTGCATGGGATGATGGTAGAGATCTTTCCTTGAGACACAGCTTGTCAGAAAAGTCTGTCTCAGACAACTCAGTTGTATTGTTCAAATCAATGCATAGGTAGATGGGTATATTCTGAAAGCCATGCTCTCACCTGTTAGAAGCAATTATTTTTTATAACTAAGTTCTATTCTTTCTGTATAAATCCATTTAAAAATTCCCATTGGGTTCCCATTCTCATTCCTTGTGAGAGCACCCCTGGAATATTGGGTCCAGTTCTGGGCCCCTCAGTTCAAGAGGGACATAGAACTCCCTGATAGAGTCCAGCGCAGGGCCACCAAGGTGATGAAGGGAGTGGAACATCTTCCTTCTGAGTACAGGCTGAGGGAGCTGGGTCTCTTTAGCTTGGAGAGGAGGAGACGGAGGGGTGACCTCATTAATGATTAGAAATATAAAAAAGGTGAGTGTCAGGAGGATGGATCCAGGCTCTTCTCAGTGATGGCCAGTAATAGGACAAGGGGCAGTGGTTCCAAGCTGGGACATAGGAAGTTCCATGTGAATGTAAGGAAAAACTTTGTCACTGTGAGGGGGATGGAGCACTGGAAAACGCTACCCAGAGAGGTTGTGGAGTCTCCTTCTCTGCAGACATTCAAGACCTATCTGGACATATTCCTGTGTGGTTGAATCTAGGTGATCCTACTTGGGCAGGGGGGGTTGGACTAGATGCTCTTTCGAGGTCCCTTCCAATCCCAACCATTCTGTGATTTCCTAGCACTGCAAATACTACAACATGTGTGAGTCCAGTCCAAATGTTTTTGATGACAAATGTCATGCCACAATATGTGCAGATGTAAAGGGCACATGTCAGCTACTTGAACACAGACAGCTAATGCCATCTGAAATGCCACAAGATAGCTGAGATGTCCTCATGAGGCTGGCAGATGTAACAAAGCATACAAGGAGGACCCAGGCTCTTCTGGTGTGTTATTCTGGAGGTTGGAAACACTATGGTTGTGCATGTTTGAGGGTTGTTTGTGTATGGCAGCAATTAACTGTTGACAGATGCCTTCACCTTGCACACAAATAGTCAGGGAAAATGTTCTGTCAGGCATCTGCTTTAAGAGTAGATATCCAGGAGAGCAAGCCAAGACCAGAGAGACAGAAGCAAATTTCCTGCCTGATGCTAGGCTGCTCAAGCATCTCTGGTTGCATCTGCAGCTTGTTTCATTGAGCAGCTGATTGCTGTGTGTATAGGCACCTTGTTGTAGTGTCAAGTGACGAGTCTCATAAATCTTTGACCATCTACTTAGCCCACCTCAGACAACTGTACCAGAATACTGATCGCTCACACAATTTTTTTTTGAGACTAACTTGTAATACCTTCACCAGCAAGGTCTGCTGGTGTTTCAGAGAGTAGACCTTTGTGTGAAAAGGCACTGAACTCCACTGTACCGCATCTATTGATTGATTTATGCTGTGTAAGTCCTACTTGGTCCCCAAGACCTGCAGGTTTTGTTTCAGTGTTGTGGCATGTCACAGCTGACAGAGGTGGCAAGGATTTAATCATGGACTACATCCATAGTGCCATGGACAATATCCACACCTTGGCTTTAGAGGGCCAAGATACCTTCTGCCACTTGAACATGCCCAACAATGATTGCAACTGAGAAACGGTTTATCTATTCTGATTGTTACCAAGGCAGCCTTTTTTTTTTTCTTCTTCCCATTCACATAAACAAAATATAGTTCAAGGATTTTTTTTTTCTGAATGGTAAGCAGTCTGTTGCTATGTACAAAGTGAAAGCTTTTAAGAGGGCACTTTATTATGACCTTCACAGAAAATACAAAACTAGTATACCTACCTCTCAGCTGAGGATTGTTTACTGACTGCAGCAGTTAACTGTTAGCAGAAGCCTTCACCTCGAACATAAATAGTAGGTAACAGTCTGTCAGTCATTGCCATTAACAGTAGATATTGTTTGGATAGCACTGGCAGCAATTTCATATTTGTGCAAACTTGTCAGGGTAAATCTCTCCTTGGTGCACAGAATGAGTATGTTAAACATTCATGTAAGAACCATCATTATCGACTGTTTAGAGCCCAGAACTGGAGTTTGCCATCAGAAATCTCGATTCTCTTCCCAGGACTGCCCTTCACTACTCATTCGTCATGGCTTCTTCTCCTCCACCTACAGAAAGGGAGACAGCACAGGTCTAACTCAGGGTGCCAATGCAATGGGTGTTTAGTATGTCATTTCTTGGGACATGACTTGTGAACTGGAAGGAAGGAGCTTACAAAGACAGCATGTGTGGACAGTGGTTAGCCAGGCAAATATTTTCAGAGGAGAGCTAGCCTACATAAAGGCAACTTATACCAAAGTATACTTTGCAATTTTATCTCTTGCCTGATTTTTCCACGTCACATTTCATGTACTGTTGTACATGAATATGTACATTACATGTGCCTTACATGTACGTTACAAGAACATGTACGTTATGTGAACATTACATGGACATGTACATACATGAATATGAACATGTACATTAGTTATGATCAATGGGACAGTGTCAGGCTGGAGGCCTGTAACTAGTAGAGTCCCTCAAGGGTCAGTACTGGGACCAGCATTGTTCAGTGTCTTCATTGATGACCTGGATGAAGGAATAGAGTGCACAGTCAGCCAGTTTGCTGATGACAC
>VXBZ01011312.1:181789-200056 GCA_013399135.1 Heliornis fulica | reverse complement strand
TTCCCATGCCAAAGCAGGGGTTTGTTCCAAAGAGGCTGAGAGAGTTGGAGCTGTTCAGCCTGGAGAGGAGAAGTCTCCAGGGAGATCTTATTGTGGCCTTCCAGTCCCTGAAGGGGCCTGAAGGAAAGCTGGGGAGGGACTTTTTGTGAGGCCCTGGAGTGACAGGATGGGGGGGGCTGGGAATAGTTTTAAATTGGAAGGGAGTAGATTGAGAAAGGATCTTAGGAAGAAATTCTTCCCTCTGAGTGTGGTGAGGCCCTGGCACAGGGTGCCCAGGGGAGCGATGGCTGCCCCCTCCCTGGAGGGGTTCAAGGCCAGGTTGGATGAGGCCTTGAGCAGCCTGGTCTAGTGAGAGGTGTCCCTGCAGGGAGTGGAACTTGATGGTTCCTTTCAGCCTGAACCATTCCATGGTTCCATGATTTGCACAAAGGCCAGGATATGGTAGAAGAAAACATCCAGACATGCTTCTTGGGTGTCTGCTTTTTTCCTGCATATAAATTATCTTCTCCATTGTAACTTTTTTTCATCTACCAGCAAGTGCCACACCACAGTGTGCTTTGTCTACCCTAGCAGTCAAGAGGTCCAGCAGTGTTCTCCAAAAACAGTTGCAGGTTGGGACTAAGAGATGTTTCATGTAGCATGTTAGAAGAAATTTCGAGGCACATTCCCTACCTACAGGTTCTATCTCTTGTGTTCTCTTTTGAAGATATTTCAAGTGAATACTGAGGACTATAAGAGAGAGGGGCACTTAGAGGTCTGTGGGTAGCCATGATTAGTACAGGTAAGACCTGAATTCTTCCTTCAGGCTGGTTCTGCTGACAAGTTGGGATTCTCCCTATGTTGCAGTGGCTTTATCAGAGGTGGATATTATACAGCAAGTCATTTTTGTGCCGCATAACATTTGTGCCAGTAGAAGTGTGTGACCTTAGATAAAGAAGGAAAACCTGGACTGCCGTGAACTTGTTTTGATCATCCTGAGAAGGTGAGGTGGAACTGGTTGATCTCACTATTCCTGCTGAAGCATACTTCTGGTAGGTTGCCCACCTGAGCACAGCTTGTTTCCATTCCTGTGAAGCCACGTTCTAGATTATTTCCTTGCAATGAAAGTCAAGATTTAACCCTCATCTTGCATATCCAAGAGTGCCTCAGTGGCACAGGGAGTGCTTTGCTCCTTTCATATCTGGAGACCTGGTGCTTGAGAATTACCCAAGGCAAAGTCCTGGTTGCTTGGGGAGGTGGATCAGGGTATCCCTGAACCATGTGGTGACAGGGAAACGGAGTTCAGAATATTGCTGAAAGGGCCCTGCTGCCATCCATGTTTGCTGTATGGCTGGAGAGAAGTTAATGGTAAACTCATCTTGCTGCTTTACATGAGGAAAAAAGTCCTGTTGTTTGCAGATAAGAGTAAGGGATACTTTCGCTAGGTTTCTAATTTGCATAATTAGAGGTAGGTTTTGAATCTGCATAATTGGGGGTATGATCTCTTTGTTCTTACTAATCTCGAGAGCCTTGCCTGTGTTTACACTTATATGTATGAGTGAAAGTCTGTCACTGCTCTCAATGCTTCACATTTTGCCACACCATTTTTCCGTCATGGGAATGAAGTCACTTCTCTGGATTTGTGGAGCAGTCAGGACATAAAGCAGCAGATTTTCAAGTCAATAGCTAATAATAACACCTCGCTTCTCCCCACCCCTCAGTCATGAACTGTGGTTAAGCGCTGTGTAAATCAGGAAATAGACAGCTGCTATCACAGAGAGGAAATAACTGCAGGCTGAGCCAGCCGGAGCCCGTGGTGAAAAACACCGTTTCCAAACAGGCTGTTTCAGGAAGCCCGACGTGGCAAAGCTTCCAAGGAAAGAAACAGCACTCATGAGAGGACAGTCAGCTTTCTTTAAGGCCCTGGACAACCACTAAGGAGCACTATGGGAAGGATTTGTCCAGGATGAGCTAGGCAGAGCGGTCCCGTTCTTCCCAGTGCGAATGCTGAACCATGTTCTCTCAAAGCTGTGCTCAAACAGGAAACACGTGTCACTTCTTTCCTTCACACCGCTGCCTCTCTCTATGTGTTTAACGGAGCAGGACTTGTCTGCCGATAGGCACAGGGGGTCTGGCTATCTGGTGCAGTCCTGTCTCCTTCAAGGCTTGTCCTGCTTTTAAATCGTGCTTACGGATGCCAGCTGATGATCAGAAGTCACAAGAAGTGGGTAAGAAACAAAGGTGAAAACAGTCATGAAGTCAAACGATCTGGGCTGAATCCGGCTGCGTCCTCCCTAACAGTGAGGATGAGAAGCAACAGGAGTAATTAGCAGTCCTATGGGATTCTCTGTTTCTGGGTATTTCTGACACATGAGGAGATGGTTTTGCAGAAGAGAAACAGATTCAAGGTGCAGTGTTCTGGATTGTGATATTTAAAAAAGCACATGGCTTTTCCTGCAGAGCTGTGATTCAAAAGTAGAGATAAAATCAGTAATAAAGGAAATATGTGATGAATAAAGAAGGGGTGGGCTGGAAGCTACATATTGGGAAAATTAGGTGAGAGTAGTTTAAATAGTCCACAGCACTGGTGGAGGAAATATCTGCAGCACCTGAAAGCTGAAAATAAACATTCACAATACAGTGTAAGCTCTGCAGCAAGCACACGTGCTGACATTTTTTGTTTTTTTCACTTTTCTGGATTTTTCCTTTGGCACAGCTTTAGTTCTCTGAGTGTCAGACACCAAAACCACTTTACCCCAATTAACAAATCAGCTTGTTTAATTTGCTCAGAAGATCCACAGATGGATTATTTCAACAAAATAGATTCATCATAAAGGTCATAATAAAAAAAATATAAAATACTGTTTCTCTTGGTTTCAAAGCAGAATCTTACCACCTCACCCAGCAAAGCATAAGCAGGGCACATCAACATTTCTTGATATTACTAAATCATGAGGTGGAGTTTTCACAGCAAATAAAGGGATATTAACTTTCTTTCAGCATAAGGAAGCTGCAGCATCTTATAACTCATCTGAAGTTGTTAGGATTTGAAATCAGCCAATGCAATACCATCTCAAGGGCTTCAAGATGAGGTTTTAATGCACTCTGCAAATAGAATCATGTTGATTTCTTTCAGAAACAATGAAAAAATCCATCTACTCTTGCTAATAAAACCACAGTATATCTCACTACAGTTATGGGCTGCAAATTAAATTTATTTTTCGCAAAATAAATTATATTATCTCAAGTTGCTTGAGTGAACAACAGTTGTTGTCAGGAAATAGGTTCAGATAAGTTGTACAAACAGTACTTCCTCCCTTAGATTTTGCCCAATTGAAATTGCAGATTGTGGCCTGGGGACAAATTGTACCCTGAGCTCTCTAAGTGATGGGAGATTCAGTTCTGGCTGGTTTCCGTGGGGGTCTCAAAGGGTGTGAAACAGCTTCAGTGGACCAAGCCCACAAATGTTCCCTGCTCGCTTTTGTCCTGAGCCAGTCCTGCAGGAAACCAGTCATTGTTTTTGGTGATGCTACTCATCTGGACTTTGCTGTTCTTCAGACAGGGTGTCTGCACACAAGCAATTATAGCTTGGGTTACACAAAATCATATCCTCTACACTGTCTGCTAGATACAGAAGCTCCTAAAAGGGGGACCATGCCCACAGACACCCTGATGGAACACCGGTTGTGCTCCCTTCGAAAGCACAAACAACTTGGGTCTTTTTTTTTTTTTTTTTTGTGAGGCCCTCAGCAGAGAAACAGCCATGGAAATAGTGTCAGCTGCACAATGCAAAACATTTTCTGATTAGCCTGTTTTGACTAAGAGCAAATGGATACACCAGCACCACTCTGCTCTATGGCTGCATCACCTTCCGGTTTCCCTGTGGGGAGGGACCCTCGAGCTGACAGTAACATGAGACTCTGCAAACATCTATGCATTTGCTGCTGTAAAAAACCCCAAATAATTAGCTCAGTAGCACGAGTCATTTTCTTATTTAATGAATAAAGCATATCAGTAATTGGATTTTCCTTTCTTCCCATACAGCTAAGCTGGTACGGTAAGAGCAACAGATAGTAAAGAGGTTTGCATGGTCTGGTTAAAACTCAATTTCTGATGAAGAGCCTGTATGCAAAACTGTAAGTTGGAGGAGTAGGACTGTAGAAAGACTCCAGCCACAAGGGACTGTTTAGTTTCCTGGATCAGTTATTCAAAACCTGCTGGTGCGTTTAGGGTATTTCCCACGGGGAATGAGGAAGAGAAGCTGTTGGAGAGCGTGGCTGCTGCCTCCTGTCCCCACTCACAGTCAGGTTTCCAGCTGGCATCAGTGTAAGGGGTGTCTCAGCACTGCTGCCAGGCTGCAAGGAGGAGCCAAGACACCATTGCTCAGGTTCCCTGAATTGGTTATTGGGAGTTATTTCACTTCCCTCTACTGCCAGAAACAAGTTGGAGAAAAGATGGCACAAGCCATTCTGCCATCATCGCCCGATTCTTCAGATGCCTCAGGTTCCTTTCCTTATTCCTTTACTTAGGCTGCTAGCTAGCTGAACAAAAAATAAGTAAGAAACATTAAGCAATGTTTCCTTCTGAAACTATTTAGTGAAGCTTTTGCAGAACTGTATGTAGCTGTGTTGGTCAGTGGCCACTGCTCCATCATTCCAGATAGGCATTTTAATTGGTCGGTAAATAAATATAGGTACTTAAGGAATAGTTATTATAAAAACCACCAATGTACAGATAATTCCTGCTGTTCAAAGTCATCTTTAAAGTTATTGGTGAAAGAAGGTCGTATATAAACACCCTCTACTCCAGCTGCAATTTCACAGAATCACAGAATATTGCGAGCTGGAAGAGACCTCGAGATATCACTCAGTCCAACCCCCCTGCCTGAGCAGGATCATCCAGAGTAGATCACATAGGAACATGTCCAGATTGGTCTTGAATGTCTCCAGAGAAGGAGACTCCACAACCTCTCTGGGCAGCCTCTTCCCAGGCATAAATAACGTCATAAAATGACGTTATAGAAACTTATGCCAGCTGTTTTCAGGAAAAGAGTTATTATTAAGTGTAAGATATGTCTTGTAAGGTGAATTCACTGAGGTTACTGAACCAAACCTGACACTTTCAGATCATGTTTAAACACCATTAACACAAAAAGGAAGAGAAAGTTCTCTCTGGAACTGCAGAAGTCACTCAGTCCTGTACATTTCCTGCAGCCAGAGAGTGCCCAGTCTCCTGGTGTTTTTAAAGCTTAAATTTGGCAGTGAGGTTTTGTTGGCAATTTATGCAGATTGGAGTTTCATCTAATTAAATACAACTGTGTCCCCTCCAGAAACGAACTGCTCCCACTTCATAAAAGGTGCAGTTTCACGGTTGGCTTACAATGCTCTGAGACATGTTGCTGCTGAGAGAAGATGGTGTCATCCTCCTGCCCCAAGCCCTGGACTGGCTCTTTTTTGCATCGGTGCTAGCAACGGAGTGACTGCAAGGCAAGAACTACTAATAGTTTTATTGCCTGTTTAATTTTTCAGGCAGATGAGCAAACTGGACTAGCTTACCACACAACCGTGGGACTGCTATTGCCTAAATAAAGCAATTAGTACAAGTGTGTTGCTGGGGTAGGTGTGGAATGATTGCTGGAGGTGACTTAAAAATTAAGACTTGTGTTGACACTTTAAGAGGTTCAACATTCAAGAAACTTCCAGAGTGAAGAGCAGCTGATATGCTGAGGGTCCATTTCACAGAAGTTCCCTAGGCGATCCTGGGGGAAACAGGCTAAAATAAAGGTAAAGCCACTCTTAAAAAACAGTGCAGTCTTATATCAAGTTATACTGAATGACATTTTAAACATGGGTGGCCTCAGGCTCCTCAGGCAGTTCCATAAGCAGTTTTTTCCAGAAAAATATCTGTTCTGCCAAGGAAACTGGTGCTATTCTCCTTTGTGCTGTTCCTTCCTTTGCAATGACCAAACATTTGTTTGAATTTTGGGGATGTGAATTGCATATCCCCAAAACTAAAGAGTTTGGAAGTTGTGGGGGTTTGTTTTGTTTTGTTTTATTTTGTTTTGTTTTGTTTTTCTTTTTGAAGTTACAGAAACAGTTTAACCTATAAGCTTGTTTAGGTGGCAGTTTGCAGAAAAAAAAAAAGATCCAGATCTAGTCATCAGTCACAAAGTGACTGTGAATCAACAGTACCATGATGTTGTGAAAAAGGCAGACATGAGATGAAGCTCTGTGAGCAGAAGTGTATCCTGCAAGACAGATGATGTCACCCTCCTGCTCTCCTCAGAGCTGGTGAGAACTCAGAGCACACACCACACAAGCTGTGGGAATCATATCAAGAGAGACATGGACCTAACTGGAAATTATAGACCTGGGAAGTGACATGGCAGTGATGAGTTATCTGGAACAAGGGCCAAGGAAAGACTGTGTAGAAGTGGCAGCAGCCTTCTGAAAGGTGGAAGACAGCTGCAGCAAAGGACCAGCCTGTTCTCCACGTCTGATGAGGTTATGAGGGAACAGAGGCGTGACATTGCAGGAATGAAGATTCATTAAGAAAACTCCTAAAGGTAAGGCTAGCTGATCTGTGGATAGGCAATGTGGAGCACCTGTGAAAAATCCAAAGCCTGGAGCCCTCTGAAGCTGGGGAGATAAACTTCATCCAGGTATGACGCCAGCTTTGCCAGTATCTCTCGGGAAGGGAGGGCATTAGTGTTTTTCATCCTTCAAAGCTCTATGCTTTGGTGGTATTGCAGTTAGTATGTACATTTGGGCTTTCATAGACACACAAATGTATTCCTACATCATGTGCTACTATCTCTGCTTTTGCAATTATCGTAACAAGCCCTGTGATTTCGGCAGTCTGGGAAGACTGGCTTCCTGCAAAACCTTTTCTCAAAGGCTACAGCACAAGAGATTTTTTTTTTTTGGTCACAGTAGGACAAAATGTTTGGAACTGCTTTGGGACAAAAAGTGCAGGAGGTATTCATGCTTGTAGGACTAGATGATGTGCATCTTTCGTGTCTCTTCTAACGTTACCTAAATGATAAACCCATCTCCTGCCCTAGCAGTAACTTGGGTGTTTTCAGCACAAGCTTTACTGCCCTTTGAGAAATTGAAGCAGAGAGGTGGAGGGGAAGAGCACAAATGCTCTACTTTTGTTAATGGATTTTATGCTTTTTTGCAAGATGGCACAGAGAAGAGGACAAGGAGAACACTGAAAACTGAATTCTTTTAGTCAGGACCAGCAGTTAGCCACGGACAGCATCACCTCATTAAGATGTACTCAGCCTTCAAGCACCACAGCAATAGCAAGTCCATGTCGAAGGGGTTGGGAAAACACGGTTCAACATGGACACAGCATCAGCCAACCCTCTCTGCAAGGCCCGTGAGTAGGTCTGTTTGGGGCTCCACGTACAGCGTTTATGGCCAAGCAGCACAAGCTGGGTCATGCTTGCAGGGACTTGTGGAAGTTTGTAACATGCAGAGCTGAAGGAGATGCTGCTGAAGATGCTGGTTTTGTCCCAGTGAGATCCTTTGCCAGCTGGGTTACCTCTTTAGACACAGATGAAGCAACAGCACTGGAATATTGTGTCCAGTTCTGGGCCCCTCAGTTCCAAAAGGGACATAGAACTCCTTGAAAGAGTCCAGCTCAGGGCCACCAAGATGATGAAGGGAGTGGAACACCTTCCTTCTGAGGACAGGCTGAGGGAGCTGGGTCTCTTTAGCGTGGAGGAGACTGAGGGGTGACCTCATTAATGGTCTATAAACATGTAAAGGGTGACTGTCAGGAGGATGGAGCCAGACTTTTCTCTGTGATGGCCAATGATGGGACAAGAGGCAATGGGTCCAAGCTGGAGCAGAGGAATTTCCATGTGAATGTAAGGAAAAACTTTTTCACTGCGAGGGAGACAGATTCCTGGAAGAGGCTGCCCAGAGAAGTCTCCTGTGGAGTCTCCTTCTCTGGAGACATTCAAGATCAATCTGGACACGTTCCTGTGTGGTTGAATCTAGGTGATCAAGGTGGGGGTTGGACTAGATGGACTAGAGGACTTCCAACTCCTGACATTCTGTGATTCACTACCTTTCACCCCATGGATGACTACGGTCTGCTGTCACCACACAACCCAATAAAAAAGATGCATCAAAAATAGTATTTTGTTTTCCAGGCTTTCTTTTGTCGGGGAAAAAAATAAAGCTCTCAAGACAGAGGCAAATGTGTTACCAAGTTTGTAGAGAATTCTTGTGAACATGTGCCCAAATGCTAACGTTTGATAACACCAGCTGATTCATATGGCAGAGGTGGGAGGCAGTAACTCTTCCGTCCATGTGTGATGTGCTTTGCTGCACTGTAAACCTATGGATCCACTGACTTCATTTTTTTACAGTTGATTTTAATTTGAGTATATATGATTGTCTTTACCACAAACTGTGGCTAGCCAAAACTTTCAGTGTAATTGATTATAGTGAAAAATGTTTTGGGGGAATAAACCCGTGTTTCTAATGCAAATAGATTAATATTTTTCTGCTTTTCTGGGTAGATGAGCACTGCAGAAAATCTGTGCAAAGCTGTATTTCTTCTTATTAATTAAGAAGATTAGCTCAGGAAGCATATTTTAGAGGTAGCAGAAGCAACAGGCACATTGAGAGTTTATTTTCTTTCCAGATTTTTTTTAAATTTATTGTTTTGCTGTATCTGGGAAGAAATCAGCAGAGAGAATGACAGCAGTGAATATTACAGAGATGTCCGAGTGAAAGCAGCATGCTGTTCCTTCATAGTTTTGTTTTGTCTGTGCCTACCAAACTCTTTTTCCCAAGTCCTTTTCTTGTCTGCTCCTCAGTTATGCTGGTACTTCTAATTTTAACAGCTATTCTGATGCATATATGTTAATAGACTTATGTAATTTATACAGTACATCCCCATAAGGCTGACAATGTACAGCTCACAGCTCAATTCAGGCTGGAACAATAATTCAAGAAAGCACAGAATGTGGTGTGAAGACAAATGAAATCAGAACAATACATTTTATATAAATTATATACATTTCATCTGTATTTCATATGCTTTTTATGTAATGATTTTAGTAATAGCTGATGGCTGTAATTTTAGGCAATTAATGTCTTTTAACCGTTATGGAAGAAGGAACTTTTGATGAAAATAGACAGAGTGGCATAGAACAATAAAGCCACTGTCTTTATATATAACTGTGTATATATGGGACATATCCAAATGTGAGTCAATCATTTATCACAGTTACAAAGTATTTTTGCAGCCATAGATGAACAGGCAATTGCAACATGATAAAATTAGTCCAACTGTGATGGTTGCCTAAAGCTCCTGCAAGCATGTAGGTAGGATTAATCAAGTGGGAATCATTTCGTTCCTACCTAGAGAGTAAGGAGCAAAAACCATCAGGAAAACACTTTGCACATTTTGCTTTTAAAAACTCTATCTTCTGATCTTCAGTCTAAGTGCTGGTACTGTCAGTGGGCTGGAACAGTGGCAATGAGATGCTAAATGCACCAGCACAAGCCTCTTGGAACTTGGAGGATTCTCCAGGGGAGAGGTGGCTGGTATGGGAGGAGGTGTGACTCAACAGACGTATGTATGGACATGCTGACCTTGTTCTTTCTCTTCCCCAGCCCATAGCTGCACCTGTTCCCAAACATCCTGAAAATGGACGGGCCGTGTTGACTCATTTACCTTGCCTGCTGACCAGTTAGCAGACAACAATTTGGAGATAAATGAGCAGTCATTTAGTGGAAATGTTATAACTTAGAGCAGGATTTGTCCTAATTACTGCCTTTCACTGAATATGAACCGGAGACCTAAGGGCATAAAGCTCTGTATCACATTACTAATTCCATGAGCCGTTCACTTACCTCACTTAAAGCAATTTAAAAGCTTTTCTGAAAGAGACTGGAAAACTTTCAGTATGTGGAAATGCAGGGACTGAAAGGAATAACTTGGACTTATCTCCCGCTTTTTCCCCAGGCTGGCCAACTTCTTTTGATGCTACCTGCGAAACACCTAACAAAAGTCTCATCTAACCTTTCAGTACATCCCATGTCTGCCAACAAATCATCCTCCACTTGAGATCTCTCAGTTTCCTTTCTTCAGTGGTGCTGTGCTTGTCAACTTGCAGTGCTTGTCAACTTGCATTACAGATGAGTAACATACCCTCCAGAAGAAAAAAAAATAAATCTGTTTCATAGGATGAACAGGCTTAATCATAAATTGAAACTGTATTGGTAAGTAGCAATAGTTATAGTATCCTATAATGTTCCTTAAATACAATGGTAGTAACATTTATAATAGAGCTATATACATAGGCAATTCATAAAGATAATTACTACCAATGCTAAGGAAGTATATAATAGAAAGCTTTCTGACAAAAATCTCAGAAGCTGACTCTTTGGGATGGTAGTTAAACTTCCTCAGAAGTCAGAACACTGTAGTTGCCATAGAGAAGCACACAGGATGTATTTTCCTTCCATAGTCCATCAGAATAGGACAATCTGTCATCTGAAGCTCTTCTAGCCATTTCTCACTGACATATCTCAAAGTGCTTTACGAATACATTAATGTATGTATTCCCACTGGCTTCAAACTAAAGTGCAAGGAAACACTAAAAAAACCCAACTAAGGCTAAGGACTTTCACCTCAGCATAAAATTAGGGGTGACTTGTAGTTCTTCATGCTAAAACTGGTGGGGCTTTTGTCAAAGGTGTGGTTCACACACACTTAAAAAACCCAAACCCAAAACCAAACAAACTCCCGCCCCCAAAAAACACATTACACATTTTGAGGAAAAGATAGTGTTTGAAACATGTTTGGCCTCAGACTTTTTGGAAGAATTCTGTAATAATGAAAATCCCTTGACCAAAAAAGCCTGAATTTTCCAGGCTGTTTAAATGGTTGCATCACACAATTTTGCTAAACCATCTATTCTACAGAGTTTTGGAGAATAATCTTTTTAGAGATTTCTGCACTGAGCACAACTGATGATTGATTATTTTTTTAATTATTAAAATAAGGAAAATGTTTCTTATTCAGTCTTACACTGTAGGTTTCATATCCTTACTTCAGTTATACTGCAGGCTCATCTATCTATAGGATGTGATAACTCCAGATCTCTGTTGCTTTTCCTGAGGAAAACTCTTAAGGCATTAATAAGCCTTTCCCAGTATCTGACAAAACTATTATGCAATAGCTACATCTGATCTATATCTGTACTTATATGTCAGAAATTCAGCATGAGTACAAATCAGAAACAGTATAAATTAACCTAAGACATATTTTCATGTGGCCTTTTTCTTTGGTTAAAAAAAAAAAAGGTACTCAAACAAGAAATAATTTTACTCAAAAAATCTTTAATGTTACAAATCTACCTTTATTATTGGTATAAAAAATTAGGATGTCAAATTGGAATAAAAATTCCTTTCATTTTCCCTCATTACCATTAATATTCGGCAAAAAATGTTGTGTCACTACTAAAAGAAATACAACTGGAATGCAAGCATAACAACCACAACACAAATAAGTCAACATAAATTTTATTTTTTTAAATGGTAAAATTATTTTTCATTTACTTTCATGCTACACATTCACAAGGAGCCTGCTTATGAACTAAATCACAAGCAATTTCTGCATTAAAAAGGTAGTTTATTTTTACAGAGGGTCCGGCCTGCACTCACTTTAGCATGGAACGTCTTTTTGACAAGCACAATAACTGTTACTTTTGTGTTCGCTTTAAAAAATACCAGCATTAACATGGAGTGCAAGTAATTTACCTCTACCTTGCAGAGCATGAAGAGATGAAGTTACAAATTTTCTTGTATGATGTTGAAGGTAATTGTAGATGGATATTGTTGCAATTCTTTAAATTTTTGTTATGTTATGTTTTTGTTATGTTTCTCTGAGCTATTTTTTATCTCCTTTCACCCCTGCTCAGAAAAGTTTACTCCACAACTCCTGAGCATCTACAAAGGTTACCAGATGAGCATCTGAACAACATAAATCAGGACCAGGATAAATGTTCGTTAGCAACAGTGGGTCAGCAATTACAGATACCTGTTATGCCCTTCCCACCTGACCAGAAGTCCCCAAGACAGTGACTGATGTTAAGATTAATTTCTTTCTTACTTACTGTTAAGCAAGACTTGATTAGTGTCCTTTTGCTTGCATGTGTGGGGTGATATTGGCTCAGATCACTGTTGTCAGGGCTGTTCTGCCTACAGCCTTTTTTGAATTTTTATTTTTTTTTCCTGATGTTACATACATTTTCTCCAGGCACTTGTACGGTCCCAGCTGCATCTGAATGGACTCATTAAAATGGTTTTCTATATATTGCATCTGTATCAGTATAAATGCACTGCTCTCATAAAAAGACATTGTCTCGGAAATTTCACATGATCCTGAGATGATGTGGGTACCCTGCAACGTTTGATTTCTATTAAGAGAACAGTGGATTCCATTTCCCATAAAGCTGTGGTTTATGGTATATGGGTCTGCCTGCCTACAGAGTTAAGGTGCTGTACTTCTGAAAGCTTCTCAGCTGCGTAATACATTAAATGTCTCTTTCAAGGTGTCTATGGGGAATGTTACTTCTGGTTTATCAAACCTGTTTCTGTTGAATTATGCACCCCTGTGGCAGATTATTTGCAGGCTCCATGCCAGATGGATAGAAGGTCTGTATCAATATCGAGCCTTGTAAACATCACAAATTCTTCCCAGGGTTACTTACTTATTCCAGATGGCACCCGCTGTGCTCTCTGTATCTTTCCTCCAATCTGTGGGGCTTACTTTTTCCCCAAGAAGGAAGAATGCTTTAATATTTTACACATTTTCCCTATTTTTATGCCAACATCTTGAGAGTAACTTGAGAGAATAAGCAAAAGGCGATTTGCATTTATACTCAGTTCACATGGAGTAAGCAAACCAGGCAATTTTATCCTACTATGTCTTTTTAATTCTGAAGTAATTTCCTAGTTACCAAGGGCTGCCTGAAACTTGGAGTAATCATAGCCTAGTGTCTGCTGAACCCTTTACTTGCAAGATCTCAGTCATCAGGCTGCCTCTCTTGACTCACATTTGGAGAACATTATGAAATCTGTGTTATGACACGCCAATGTCTTTGGAACATTTAAAGTACTAATTTAAGCTATATCTCACAAGAATGTCGAGACAGTTTCATGCCTGGTTATTTGTGAGCTGCAGGACAAACCTCTTCTTAAGGATATCATGCTAATCAGAGGGTCTGTGAAATTCTTATTACGCAGCTCTCAGCATGGGGAAATAGGGAGTAATCTACACTAACTTTACAAATCAGAGCTCAGATCTGACAGTGATATTCCCACTAAGTGGGTATGTGCCTCAGTATGAAAATTTTAGACCCGTGAATAAACTTACAAAATATTTTTTTCACTCTGTGTCATAAACCACGAGCTTAGTTGGTGTCTGTTGTATCTGTGTTATAAAAAGTACTTCTGGCACTTTTAGTGAACTGAGTATGTCTGCTGTCTTTAAACCTTTGGTCAACAAGGTGAATACTGGCTCTTCCATCTCCATCCCAGATAGTAGAGCTTTACTGTCTACAGAGCAAAGGAACCAGCTGAAAATAGGCTTATGGAGGAAAACTGCTGGTCTTCTCTTCCCTGTGTGGTTTCAGCACTCATTAGGATTATCAGCATTGCCGTGTTTGGAACAGCGCCCTTTTTTTCAGTGTTACCCTTGATCAAACCCTTTCACTTCATATGCTGCACTGAATTGACCTTACATGGCTCTCACACCACTGCCTACCAGCCTTCTCCATCGACCCCTCCTGCCCCTCTCTTACCTTTGGGATCTCTGCAGGTGATTTCCACCCTCTTAACCCTCTTAACCAACCACCTGGTTTTCCAGCCTTACCCAGCAGCCACAATTCTTACGCTCTGTAGCTCCCAACTTTGTTCTCCAGGACACTTTCTCCATCACCATTCCCAGTAACTCCTCCCTCTCTTGCCCAGTTAGCCTCATGCTGTCTCCTCCAGCTCCCCAGCCACTCTTGGCTCTCGCTTCCTCCGTCTTCCTCTGCTCTTTACCAACCATGCTCTCACTGTCAGCAATCTGCCAACCAGGATGAATTCTTCCACTAGCCACCTTTTTTTACCTCCTGCCTAAATAGTGCTATTTCTTCAATTTGAGTCCCTTGATTCTTTTTTTTTTTCCTGCTTTGTGTTTTCTCCAGCTCATGAGACATCTTCTGCCATACTTTCTCCCCTCTCCCATTTTTTCAATTATCCTTTGAATTCCTCCAAAGGCAAGAAATCCTCATTGCCCTCTTTCAACTTTCAAAAGTTCCCCTAAAACTTCTCCCAAAACCTCAGCAACAAATACACCAGTTGTGCACCAAGGACGCTGCCTATTGCAACAGGCAGTGCATTTACTAGTCCTCATAGTTCTTTTGGCTGACTCCAGCAATCTAATCTTATGCTTAGATTAAGTTGTTCCTGGCACAGGTGCTTTTCAGGTGTTAATACAGCATTTAGCACAAAGAGGCTGGGGCATAAAACAATGATGATAACACTCTCACCTGCATAATAAGCAAATGATCTGCAGTTGCCTGCTGTCTGCTGAAATCCCCCTCTGAAGGAACAGATCCCTTCGTTATCCTTCAGTACAGCAGTAAAAATCCCTTCTTGCTTTTGAGCTTCTGAATTGCATCAATTGGCATGTGTGGAGCTGCAAAATAGCTAGATGGCACTTGTGTATGTTGTAATGAGATGTATCTGCTATACACAGAGCTTCCACGCTCTTTTTTCTTAAAATGAACACAAATGCTTTCCCTTGAGAAGACATGCAAGTGGCACCAGAGGTGCTACTCACACTTTGCCTAGAGTTGCTGTGAAATTATCCTCAGTGGATTGTGGGAGACTTGGGAGGGATTGGACTTGGCTTCCTGGAGGAAGGAATCTCATGAATACTTGTTCCACCACCTTTGTCATAAGACCAGGGGGTATGTGTAGTCCTACCTCTTTACCAGAAAGGCTGACCCCAACATTTGCTTCCAGTTGCTAAAAACCACAAGGAAACAGTGCCATGACCTGATCCAGACAATGATTTAAAATTGGTTATACAGGGCAACTGCCTCCAACTAATGTGTAGATAATTTTGGAAAATTAAATCTTCTGAAATGACACCCAAAGCTAGATAATCAAGTAGTAAAAACCATTTGTAGTCATTTAGAAGGAGAATGACAGAAGGCAAATGACATGAGAATATCCCATTTTTTTCCAAGTTACTCAGGACTTACTATACCTGTGATGTGTATATACAATACGTTTTTTAAAATTTTCCTGCTTTATCAGGTAACTAAATCTTAGCTGAATATAAGTAACTTTCAAATAGCCAAATCATGCTCTGTGCCTTAAAGAGTAAACCATTATGTCAGCCATACTGTGTAACTGTAATTGCAAAGAAGACCTTCACTCAGTTCTACTTTTCAGACAACATATAAGGGGAGTTATATAGACATATTCTTAGTGAAACCTAGGCCCCTCCCTGTAAGATACTATAGCAGCCATTAACAGCTTTACAAAATTATTTTGTATTATTGGATATGTTACCTCAATGTGAAAGAGTAAATAAAGATTTACTATCCCAATTCAGTGACAAATAATTATCCCAAATGTTTAACAACATACATACAAACCCAGTATAAAAATGATACCAAAACAGTAATTTAATAATTTTTTAAATTACCATTACTTTAATAGCATTTTTCCCAAGGTGTTTTTAATAATAGGGGCCTAAAATTTACATACTTTTGGAAACAGTTTTCCCTGTCACTCAGAAGAGAGACAACTCACTGACTTGCCACCCCTCCTCCCTGCAAGCTCCCATGGTCACTTTTGAGTATCAGAATCAAGAACTCCACCGTCATATGGTACCACATATGTAGCTATTTATGACAGCTTTGAACAACATGCAGTGAACTAGTTCTTGGTGGTAGTTTCCAGTTAAATGTAGGACAAATTAAATAAATTATCTCAGCTGATATATGACCACAACTTTCCACCATAGTTTTACAGAAAGCTCCTTGGAATCCATAATCACACAACACTTGGGAATGTGGTTTATAAATGAAGCCTCCGGAATGAGAATACACAAAAATGGAAGGATTAGTTAAAGGAGATATAAAATAAAGTAAAATAGTGTGCTTATCTCTCTGTTCTTTTCTTCAGAGCCCTGTGGAATAAATTACATCAGCAGATTCTTTTACATCTGTTTGCATATATAACTGGATCATGTTCATACATATAAATTTGGCCTAGAATTGAATTTTTAAAAACTACAGACACCCCTTCTTTATTGGGTAATGAAGAATTTTTTAAAATATCATCCTTACTTACATGTGTTTAGATGTATTGGATAGCATAGATATGTGATAGCAATAAAACCTAGGTTGTGGGTTTTTTAAGAATGGTCAAGTATTAAAGCAAATAACATTGAGAAAACAAAATCATACGTGGAACAATAAAGCATGGGAATTCATGACAAACTGGTGGTTACACAATTAGTGTTCACTGTAGTGAAAAAGAGCATTTGATGCCTTGTAATTCCTATGGGTTGCTGTGCAATGGTATATTCAATGTTTTCTGCTTAGGGAAAATGCCTGCATGTCTAGGAGAAAACGATGTAGTGAAACGAAACTTATCTCCTGTCATTTATTTTTTACTTTATGTCTCTGGTGTTCTGGTAGAAGAGATGGTGCATAATCATTTCTAATTTATGCAAAAGCTTTTTCAATGAACAAATTACATGAGTTTGGACAAAAATTTGCAACCTTCTTGGCAAAGTTCGATTCTTATTATGCATTTGGTCATGATATATGATATGCTTGTTTTGCTAAGCGCTAACTATTCACTTTGTATCAACTACCTGAAAGCTCCTGAGCTGCAGTGTGCATCTTTCCCCCTGCTTTTACTGCCTTGTCATCTACTTACATCAAAAGACACGATATCCCATGAAATTTCACACTCCAAATTAATACTGACTCGGATAGTACTAGCTGAGTCAAACTGATTTCAAGATGCATTGCAAGCGAGAGCCCAGTCATTGAGAGGCATGAATATGAGTAACTTCACACAGTCATCCAAATGATCTCCATTCCCTGTCCTAAACCTGGACTTCCCTGGACATTATGCCTTTAGCTCAAATTGCTTGATGTGAAGCCAGTTCCAGCAGGATTTGTGCATCTGTTTGTTTGTTCTAATACCAACTTGTCTGTTCATGGAACAGAGCCTTAAAACTCCACAGTCGCTGTAAATAACTCAAAATCGTAGTTGAGGCACAATCACAGAGGGAATATTTCCTGACTCGTTCTGAGCATTATAGAGTGTACAGAGTGTCATAATTCAACATTTTTGTTCAACAGTCAGTACCAGAATCAATTTTCTTTCTCACTGGCGAGACTCTGAAAAAAGAAAGAAGCAGACAGATACATATGTGAAATAAGTTTTTAAATGAAAGGGTTCCAACGCCTTTTCATGAAAGAACTTTTGAACAAAATTTATCTAATTTGGTAAATTAAAGGTGCGTGGTTGTCCAGTCGGTAGACATTTCTGTACTATGTCTTATGGAAGCCAATTCTCGATAATAAGCTCCTTTCCTGGAACTTATTAATTTATTAATTAATGTCTGCCGGTACCTCACACCCCTGTCCTGACTGCAGTCACAAAGCCGTGCCCGCTGCTTACCGAACTCGGTGCAAAAATAAACCCGGGTAAGTCCCCTGAGAGCGCAGATCTGCGCCTCGGGGCTGGCGCTGCACCCGCTCCCCTCCGCACACGCCGGTCCCGCATCGCCGGGCGCTGGGGGCTCTACCGACCGCGGTGCCGCCTGCAGCGGCTCTGTGAGGTGGGATCTATGCGCTGCCCATCGATATACGTTGTCCCTGCGTGCAGCAAGCCGGCCCCGACACACGGCGGACGGGTTTTCTGCGGTCCCTGCCCGGTCACAGCGCTGGTGCCCGGGGACGGTGCGGGGATGAGCATCCCGCACCCCCGGATGCGGTACCTCCCGCAGCGCTCACCTCCCCTTCCTTTGCCTGCGATGCGCAGACCGGGCTAAAAAGTAAACGGGTTTCTGGCTTTTTCACTTAGGTTTCACTTCCAGCTTCTTCTTCCATGTGCCACGCAGCCCGAAAGCGAAGTTTCCCGTCTCCCGCAGCCGCGCTCACCCATCCCCGCTGCTTTCCAAGATTTTCACTCCAAGCATCGGAAAACCGAAAACTACCTGGAAACCAGCCAC
>VXBZ01011312.1:126013-154837 GCA_013399135.1 Heliornis fulica | reverse complement strand
TGTGTTCAGTTTTGGGCCCCTCACTACAAGAAAGATGTTGCATTGCTGGAACAGGTCCAGAGGAGAGCAACCAAGCTGCTGAGGGGTCTGGAACACAAGTCATACAAGGAGCGGCTGAGGGAACTGAGGTTATTTAGTCTGGAGAAGAGGAGGCTGAGGGGAGACCTGATCGCCCTCTACAACTACCTGAAAGGAGGCTGTAGTGAGGTGGGGTCAGCCTCTTATCCCTGGTAACAGATGATAGGACGAGGAGGAATGGCTTGAAGCTGCACCAGGGCAGGTTTAGGCTAGACATTAGGAAAAACTTCTTCACTGAGAGGGTCGTCAGGCTCTGGAATGGGCTGCCAGGGAGGTAGTGGAGTCCTCATCCCTGGAGGTATTTAAAAGACAGATAGAGGAGGTGCTTAGGGACATGGTTTAGTGGTGGGATGGCAGTGCTAGGTTAACAGTTGGACTCGATGATCTTAAAGGTCTTTTCCAACCGGGGTGATTCTATGATTCTATGATAAGATTTCAGTCCAGCAGTAGTAATTTAACCAGCTAAATAAGAGGACAGATTTTGAGGAGAAAAACACACACTATTCTTAATTATCCTAGTAGAGCAAATAGTTCTGTATGATCAGCGTTTTGCAGAGATACTTCATCCAAACCCTCCATGTAGCTATATAAATAGCTGTATTTGGATTACTGACCTTCTTAGTCAGATGTAGTGTTTTCTTGTAATGCAGGCCCCAAATTATGCTGGAATATCTGTCACCTTGTTATATTGCAGATTCGCCTTCGGCTTGTTCTGTGAGAACTCTGCTTCATAGCTGCTTTAGCTTAGCGACACTATGATTACCTTGACGTGTACTTTGGAAGAACAAGAATAAATTGCTCTTTGGTGTTTCATATCTAAATGCCAGTGATTTAACTGGAGCTAATAGATTGTTATAGATTGGTACCTATGTTGTGAAGGTTTTACAGGTGGCCTGATATAAATATTTACAAGAGATGCTTCTTAGTGATAACTTGAAATATCTAAAAAGCAAACCTTTGAAGTTTAGAGAGCTGTGACACTCCTTTTAGTGTTAAGATTTGTTGAACAATTCAAGCTGCTGTTGCAATGGAAAAAAATTGCCTTTTTAGTGATGGAGAAGTAAATATGGTTGGCTATGCTGCAAGAAAAAATCATCTACATACCTTTTAAGAAAAGAATCATCTTTCAGTACTGAAGGTGTAAGTAAAGCATTTATATACTGTGTTTTGCAATAACACATGACCTCTAAAATGATTAAAAGGAGGATAAACCTCTGTATCTCAATCACAGACTACCCAGTGACAGCACATGCTAATGGCAGCCACCAAGAGTTGTCTTTTAGCAACTCTATTGCCTGATATCAGGAGCAGTTTGTGCTTCCCTCTTCCTCTGAATCACAGAAGAACTGGCAGGTGACTGTGGTCACAGATAGTGTAATAGATATGTGGCTAATTTCAGCCAGCATGGCAAAATCTATAACCATAACACGTGACTATTATCTGCCATGGCCACAGTTGTATTCTGTTTGTATAGAAACTGTTTTATACCACTGTTACATACCACTGTTTTACCCAGCAGTTTTTGGGAAACAACTGTAGCTTGTCTTTACAGAGCCAGCAATGTTTTTTTTTTTATAGAAACAGAGTCAGAGCAGAAAAAAAAATGATCCCATAGGTCTTGCTGCCTGAATTTAAACTAGGTTATGTGCTTATTGATTACGTTTTTACTACATTTGAGGTGGAAGATGTGAAGCCAGTGTTCACATGTCACAGTGAACAGATCACACAGATCCACATCACACTGGATCTGTTTGTTTGCCTATAGCATCTTGTTCCCAGACGTGGGTCACTCGGTGTGTGGTCAAACCTCCCTGTGCATCCCTCCTGCTGCACCCATGACTGAGGGTTGTGAACTACAGCATGCTGACAGCTCTGTGCAGTAAAGGAGCCCTCTAGTTCTATATCCTGATCATCACTGCTGGCTCTGTGTTTAAGCAGTAAGGAGTGAAGTTATAATTGAAGATTGCATTCCCTCAAACAAGTATACAAAAAATAATTCCCACTACCTTTGGTCTGGGTAGTATTGTTCATGTCAGTTTTCCGTGGTTGGATCCCATATAACTTTCTCATAAAATTCTTAATAGAAATTTGTCTGTATATGACTACAGTGATGGGAATATCACTTTACAGCTAGAATTTTGTTGAACAGTATTCTATTCTCCCTCTTACATTTCTTCCCTTCTGCAGCTGGCTACATCATGGATGTTTCTGCAGCAAAGTTGTGTGGGTTTTGTGCCACGTCTTATTTTCTTATATTACATAGAACTATAATATATCTTTAATGTTACAAGTCAGTATGTAAAAGGCAGCACTGTAAACATCACTGTAAAAACAAATGCTTTCCCATTTGTGTTCACAAGAGGAACATTGAACCTTCTAGTTTTGGTTTTCAAAAGCACTGTAGATACTTTTTTTTTTTTACATAATTATAATTTTAAGGGCTTGACAGGGATTGTTTTGTGGGTTTCTTTCCTCTCTTTAAGAAACCTGAATGAGGTTATCTTTCTGACACTTATGTCAGGCAGTAGGATTGCAATCTCCATAATTGCTACAACTTCTGAAGTAGAAGCAGTATCCTGTTTTTATGTAACTAACAGAACGAGAACATTCTTAATTTCTTAAATTACAGAAGTTAAGAGAGGAGGCATCAGAAGTATAAGAATGAAAGCAAGCAGGTTGGGAATCCAGGGAGGGTTTCTTTAGAAGTTGGTCTTCAACTTTTTCAGTTAGAATTATTTTGCATGGAAAAAGTTGTTTTAGAAGACCCAGAAAACTCATATAAAATTAACTGAAATTTTCCCCCATATGATTAAGTATGTTGGTTTTTTGTCTGGTTTACTGAGTGAATCAGATTATCAAGTGTTCCTCGGTGAAATTTTTGGCTTTGAATTAATTTGTATTAATTCATTGATCTATAGTGCTGATCTTGAAGCTGGGAATGCGGCATCTCACCTTTACTTTTATATCTTGATTCATCACTGCTTTAACTACAGTTGAGAGTCATGGTTTGCAAGATGCATCACCACAGACCCATTGTGGAAATACAGGTTGCATAAGGAGTACACCTGTAAGGGCCAGGAACCATGCAACAGTTCATTTTAGGCAAGTGCAGGTTTATGTGTAAGAGGCTTCAAGCATAGTGAGTTTTGGTTGGTTCAGGACAATTGAGTGATTCAGCATAAACTGCTAAAAGCTTTTGCTTTTATGCTTCTAAGTAATTTTTGATTGGATAAAACGTTAGAATTTAGTGTCCCAGGCAGCCAGGAGGGCCAACTGTATCCTGAGGTGCACCCAGCACGGCATTATCAGCCAGTCCAGGGGGGGGGTTGTCCTGCTCTGCACTGCACTGAGGCAGCCTCACCTTGAGCACTGGGGCCAAGTTTGGGTGTCACAGGACAAGACGGACACAAAACTATAGGAGAGTGTCTAGAGGAGGGCAATGAGGATGATGAAGGGTCTGGAGGGGAAGTCTTACAAGGAGAGGCTGTAGTGGAGACAGAGGGGAGGAGTGGAGAAGAGGAGGCTGAGGGGAGACCTCATCCAGTCTGTGGCTTCCAGACGAGGAGGAGCAAAGGGGCAGGCGCCGATCTTCTCTCTTTGGTGACCAGTGATAGAGACTGAGGGAACAGAATGAAGCTGTGACAGGGGAGGGTTAGGTTGGATGTCAGGAAGAGGTTCTTTACTGAGATGGGGGTCGGGCACTGGAACAGGCTCCCCAGGAAAGTGGTCACAGCACCCAGATGGACTGAGGTCAAGAAGCATCTGTTTGCTGCACTCAGTCCCATGGTCTTACATTTCTGTCCCTGTGTGGAGCCAGGACTTGGACTTGATGGTCCTTATGGGTCCCTTCTAGCTGAGGAGATTCTGGGATCCTAGAGTAGAAAGAAATTTTTTTAATAGTTTTTTTTTTTTTTTGCCATATTATTACCCTTCCTGAGCCCAGCTCTGGTGCGAATCAAAATTACATTCATTTACAGTTTCCTCAGTACAAGGAATGCCTTCTTTCTTGTTATCAGTGGCAAAACTGGTTAACTTTCAGCTCTTACACACTGTCTGTGTGTTTCTATGGCTTTGAAATGGATAATATTCATGTGGGCTACAAAGCTCCAAACATGAGGGAATTGTGAGAAAAGAAATTGAATTTCTGGCATAGTCTTCCCACAGTACATTCCAGTGAGTTAAAACCAAAAAAACCCCAACAGAACCTGTTTGTATTTAGATGCAGCTATTAGTGATAAACTGCTTTTCAACAGTTTTGTTTGAAACTGATGGCTTAAAGATGTGGTGTTTTTCTATCTGTATTAAAAAAAAGGTTTGGTTTTGGTTAAATTAGAAGAAAAAGAGAATTTATATTTTGTTTGAGAGGGAAAAAGATTTCAGTCAAAAATGAGCCATTTATGTGAAAATGGAAAAAAGAAATGTAAAGCAAATTGAATTTTGGCACTCACCATGTGAAAACTTCTTGGATCATTCAGTCTTTACTATTACATTACATAAAAATGTGGATCATGAATATACTGGAGAAAATCCAGTAGAATAGCAGGGAACATAACTTTTAACACTTGATATGTGGCACTAAAAGTGCAATAACATCCATTGAAATTATTCTGTTTGTATTCAAGCTGAAGCTGGTGTTGTTGCTTTGTTTTATTTGCCATCACGGATTTTTCAGCCAATTTCTTATGAAAAGTGCTGTGAAACAAGCATTGTATAAAGGAGAGCTTTATTTGAAAGTTTCTTTCATTGTATAGCAAGTTCAAGACCTAATGAACTGCACATTTCTGTCAAACTGGCAAGAAATCAATAACATTTGACCTTTAGCCTACTGGAAAGGAAAGATCAGGATGCTGTTTTGCACTTCTCCAGCCAAGGCTTCGTAGGATTTATTGTGGAATAGAAACACGACTACCGTCATGGGAAGGCTTTCCTGTTCAAAGACCATCTCCCTCAGGAGCTCAGAATCTCTTTGTTTATTCAGGTTAGTTTGAAAAATCTGTTGCTACTGGGGATGCAGCTCGATGTAGGGAGCAAAATTGGAGCTTGCATAAGAAGGAGGAACACGAAATATAATGTCTATGGAAAATGAAAAAAATGCCATTGTTCTGTGTGCAGTTTACTGTTTCTGGAAGAGCGAAGGTGATGCGTATATTTTCCTGCTCCTTCTTCCTCAGCCATTTTGTTTCTTATCCAAAATGATGATGCCAGCTTAGATTTGCTCTCAGTTCTCGCTGTCACCTGCCCCTTGCAGTGAATTAATGTTTGACCAGCAGTTCTTTGTGTCCTGTTAAATTTTCACATCATATACTGCTGTCTGTGGACAGCAGTATCAGTCTTTATTGCTACCCAGAGTGTGTGCAGGACAGCCTGACGGCAAGGCATGGCGGTGGTCACAGAGCTGAGCAGCACCTACAACTAAAACAGAGTCACAGGCAGCTTTGTCATGAGTGTGTTGACTTTCTGCAGAAGGGCTGTTAGAAAAAAGAATATTAATTTAAACGTATGCAATGTGAACTGCTATTACAAACTGAATTATTTAGAAAATGAAACCATGCTGGATACACCTTAGCCTGAATAGCATGATCTCAGAAGAGCTATTGGAGACACTGCTCAAATGCTCGTGCGATCCAGGAGTTGTGGAACATCTGGAAATGTCTCAATTATCAGCAAGGTGCTTCCAAAGGTCAGTATTGACTGACACAGCGCCAGAATATTCTCATCAGATGGAAGGGAAATTCATGACTAGAACAAATAAAAACATTCTTCAACTTTTCTATCTTAAATCCTTTGGTAAACAGTGCAAAAAAAGCATCACACCTGTTTGCTTGACACCAAGAATTGTCATAGCTCCAGGAGGAAAAAAAAAAAAAAAAAGAGTTGATGAAAGTGTATTATCAGTAAATAGAATTTTGAAAGTATTTCTATAACTCCTTTTGGTATATTTTATTTTTATACAAGCTAAAAATTAGCACACAAAAGATAGATTCGGTTGACACAGGTTTGCTCATGTAATCTTTGAAAGGAGGAGATACCTGTGTTACACAACTGGATAAAGGTAGCATTTATTAGAGTAAGTTGTACAAGCCCTCTTTCCCTGAGGGTCCGGAATTGGTAGTGAAATGATAAAAACTGCTATCTGTAGCCAAAGAGAGTAGTGGGATAAATAATTTGTGCCTCTGTAAAGGTGTTTTGCAAGGGTACATGAATCTTGAAGTGCTTTTTTGTGGTTAAGGATATGACAACTTTAGTATCTTTCTCAACAGATTTGGTGAGCTTTTCTCCTCCATGCATACTCTCCTCAAAGCATGCTGTGGGTAATATCACCCCTTCATTAATGAACCTGCATTAGTGATGTTTGGATGTGAATTTAGTGACTGGAGGAAACCATATTTCCAAAGAGGGAGAGCAGCTAGGGATCAGTTAGGGAAATGTTTACTTCCCCATATCCCTCATTTAATACAGTTCTTTGAGGCCAGGTCTGTGAAACACTTGGAGTGGAGTGGAGTGGAGTGGAGGAGAGAAAACACCTTCCCACACTCAGAAGTTCAGTTAAGGTGTTTTTTGTGTTTGAATGGGTAGGAGACGCTACCAATGGATGTCCAAAATATGTGGCCATCCGTGAATAGAAATGTGGGTCTGCCCCCACCCTTGTGTCATGTTCCATTCCCTCCCTCCACCTGCATCCTGGAAGTTTAAAAAGTAAGAAATAGATTGTGGTTACTACCCTAGGAAGCATTCTGTTGCCATCTTTGTACAAACCTTGCTGTTGGATTAATAGTGTTGGAATTACAGGGGTGATTAAACTCTGAGCATTCGCAGACAATTTTTTTTTAGTGAAACCAGAATCCAGGCACTCTTAAAGATGTGAAAAGTTCCTATATTATTGAAAGAGAATATGAGTGATTACTAAGTTACTTCAGAAAAGAAACATCAGCATTTCCTTTGGTATATGCATGACACTCAAAATCAGGTATAACTTTGGAGCTTTTCAAGTATTTTATATTTCTTAAACTCCACAATATTTGTAGTGGGTTGATCCAAGCTGGATGCCAGATGCTTACCAAAGCTGCTGTATCACTGTCCTCCTCAGCTGGGCAGGGGAGAGAAAAAATATTATGAAAGGCTTGCAGGTCAAGATAAGGACAGGGAGAGATCATTTAGCAATTAACATCAGGGGCAAAACAGACTCAACACAGAATAAAATGCATCTAGTTACTGCAATCAAAACAGCATAGGATAATTGAAATAAAATCAAATCTCAAAAGCCCCTCTACCCCTCCCTTCTTCTCAGGCTCAACTCCACTCCCCGTTTCTCTCCCTTCCACCAGGGGAGGATGGGTTATGTGGGTTGGGGTCAGTCCATCCCATCATGTCTCTTTCTCCCCAGGACCAGGACTCCTCACACTCTGCAGACCCCTGCTCCAGCGTGGGGTCCGTCCCATGACAGACAGTTCTCCACCGTCTTCTCCAGTAGGAGTCCTTCACACAGAAGCTTCAGCTTTTCACCAGCTGTCCTAGTGTAGGTCCCTTATGTGGCATGCAGACTTCCAGGACCTGACTGCTCCATTGTGGGTCCCCCATGGGGTTACAAGTGTCCCAGCAAACCTGCTCCAGCATGGGCCCCTCTCTCTCCATGGACTGCAGGTCCTGCCAGGAGCTTACTCCTGTTTGGGCTTCCCACCAGATCACACCCTTCTTCATGTGTCTCCACCTGCTCCACTGTGTGGTCCTCCTTGGGCTGCAGTGGAATCTCTCCTCTGGCACCTGGAGTGCTTCCTCCCCCTGCTTCTTCATTGACCTTGATGTCTGCAAAATTTCTTACATCTTCTCACTCCCTTCTGTGGTGGCAAAAAGCTGCCACTTGCATTTTTTTTTCTTTTTCCCTCTTATATATCTTATCACAGAAGCACTATCTACAAACCTCGCTGATTGGCTCAACCTTGGTCTGCAGTGGGTCCATCCTTTAGCCTGTCTGGTATTGGCTCTGTCAGACCTGGGGGAAGCTTCTAGCAGCTTCTTGCAGAAGCCACCCCTGCAGCCCTCCTGCTACCAAACTGTCACACAAAACCAAAACCATAACAGACAATCTGTTGATACATAATAGATAATATGAATTGGAGATTTCAGGAAAGAAGAAAACACATACTATGTTTGTAGTTAGGTATATGAAAACTTAATGTCTACTTAAGTAGATGTTTGATATTAAATATTATTAAGTATGGTTTCCATTTCTAATGCTATTGGGTTTATAACCTTAAAATAATTTTATTTTACACAAGCTGTGAACACATTCCAGCAATTTCTAACCAAATTTTGAAAAGCAATTTTCAGCTTTCCACTTCTATAGTACAATTCAGTTCTCACCCTTCATATGAAATGTTAGTGGATGTGACACTCTTGTCAGTGTGAGTTTTTCGTTTATATATGCAAGGTGGGTTAGTTGATTGGATTATTTTTGGTTTACTGGTACAGCATGTCTAAACAGCTTCATCAGTTAAGGCAAGTTTCAGTGAATCCTTGTACAAAACAAGGGTTTGACAATGGATAGTCAGAATTTGAAATAATATTACCAAGCATTAGTTAAGGGTTGTCTTACAAACTGAATCATCTTAATTGTTGCTTGATCGAGGTGAGTTGTGTTGGAATTTTAGAGGTTTTTTGTCATTGATGAAAACTTGGAGAACTTTAAGGAGAGCCATGACAACAGAAGTATATGGAAATGACACAGAAATTTGATCCAAGTGTGTCTTAGTGAATTAGCTCTGACAAGACTCAACTTTGTCTTCCTGAGACAAGGTAAACACTTTCTTGCTCTGTGTCCGAGTGTATCCTGCAAAATAAAGTGATTTTGAGACAGAGCAGTCCAAGCTATTGCACATGGTCATGAATGTCCATTAGTTACCGTTCACTCCAAATGGGAAAACATTACTCTTCTACTTAGTCTTTAGGAACGAGATTGGGAAATGCAAGTTTAATTAAGAACCTGTTTCTATGTGAGTTATTGTTAGAGAAGCCCTGTTGGACATGTTCAGTGTTTCCTGGGATCCTGAGTTGGTTTGGGTGGGTAGACCAGTCAGTTATTGTTAGAGAAGCCCTGTTGGACATGTTCAGTGTTTCCTGGGATCCTGAGTTGGTTTGGGTGGGTAGACCAGTCAGTGATCGTTTTGGTGAAGTATGAGTATATAGAAGGTGGAGGTCTAGGAAGGACAACATACTTCTGGTTTTGAAATAACCTTCTCTTGCTTAAAACAAGATTCTGTGATTTTCTTTCCAAGTTTTTACTAGATTATATCAAGGCTGCAACCCCTTGGGATAGTTAATCACAGAGTAGGGCTGACAGTGAGAATGGTGTCACCAAAAAGGTATTTTTAAAGCCATAAAATAATTCAGGTTTGACTGACAGTTTTGGAAACATCGTGTGTGGCTCTTTGCAGTGCATTTTATTTTCCATCAGAGCCCTGGAAATCTCTCGTCCTGGCAGGTGGACTGTACCAGCCCTGTCCCTCATCTCAGAGTACTGGAGTTGCTTGAAATTTTGAGTGTTTGTTTTTTTTCTGAAAGTGTTTATAGATAGAAATGATTATATATAACAGAGATGTAACAAGGTCTAGGATGTGCTGACTTCTTATTTTTGCTTCCGTATCGTATGTTGGCTCACTTCAGGGAGAGAAGCTCTGTTTATAGCAGTCTTGAGTTGAACTCATTTACAGATCTATATTTGGGAATCTTTGCACACATCCTCATGTCTAAAATGGGCACCATAATTCTTACCTTGTAGAGGAGTTGGAAGATCAATTACTGGCTGTAAAGAGCTTTTAAAATGACAAATCCTGTTTTGCATATATTCAGAATATAATGAACAGGCCAGTCAATCCACTCCCTAGAAATTAATGCTTCAATGCTTACTTGCCCCATAAAGTGTTTATATGCATAATTTTGGGGTGGTTTTTGGTAGTGAGGGTAATTTAATGCCTAGAACAATTGAACACAGACTCAGGTAGGTTTTACATTACTTTTTATATTAGGATTCATTAAGAGGGTTCTCACCTTGATCCTATATGTTTTGTGCAGGAGCTCCCTGGTGAGGTGTTTTTGCCCTGTATTACAACAGACGTGAGCCTAGCAGGTTACAAATGTCTCCTCTGGCCTTTAAAGTCTGATATTTTAATTAAAATGCAGGGATGTCTTTCATGGGGCAAGACAAATACTGAGATAGTTTATAGCTGAATTAATGTGGAAGAGCTATGCATCATTATCAGATTTCAGACAAGGTTAGATGGCAGTTGCTCCAGCTGTTGTTTGGACATGGAGAGAAAGGCTCAGTACATGGAGGAAGGTTACTGAGAACAGTGAGGAATGAGTAAAAAAAAAAACACAAAACAACAACAAAGTCTAATTCCTGAAAAATATATAAAACTACCACTGATTACAATATTCCCTCTTGTCTCTTCCTATGCATTTCCCCTGTGTCTCCTTTCTTTGTCACTTAGAACAGCAGTTCCTGATAAAACTTCTGTACTATGCTTGATTATGTGTTAGTTATGCTGTATACCTAGTTGTGCTGTGATCTTTATTCCCTTTAGCTGTGCCACATTGTGAAGGCACCAGGAGACCTCCAGGGAGGACTTGTAATTCCTTCATCTTTTGTCTATGGAAAGGCAGCTCATGACAGGCAGGAGAAATGAGGTAGAAACAGGACCTACATCCCAGCATCCATGCTGGAATAGGTCATCAGTAAATGATGGGATTTCAGTGCTCCTTCTCCACTGTTTGCAGTGCAGTGGTACAGGAGATTGTGATCTCTTCAACAGTTTGTTGAACTCTCCACATAGAGGTGGAATCACAAAACAGACAAGGATCTCCTGGAGAGAGTCCAGTGGAGGTCACAAAGATGATGAAGGGCCTGGACCATCTCCTCTTTGAGGAAAGGCTGAGTGAGCTGGGGCTGTTCAGCCTTGAGAAGACTGAGAGTGGATCTCATCAATGTTTATCAATATCTGAAGAGTGGGAGACAAAGGGAGATGGCCAATCTCTTCTCAGTGGCCTTTGGGGGCAGGACAAGGGGCAATGGTCACAAGTTGGACCACAGGAGGTTCCACACAGATGTGAGGAAGAACTTCTTCACAGTGAGGGCAACAGAGCACTGGGACAGGCTGCCCAGAGGAGTTCTGGAGTCTCCTTCTCTGGAGATATTCCAGACCCGTCTGGATGCCGACCTGTGTGACCTGCTCTAGGGAACCTGCTTTGGCAGGAGGGTTGGACTGGATGTTCTCCAGAGGCCTCTTCCAACCCCGATCGTTCTGTGATTCTGTGTGGGAGGGAAGGCTAAGGATAGGCAGGAAGGCAGAAGTTCTGGGAGCATTGTGAATGTTTACTAGTAAATATACAGGTGCTTGGATGCAGCCCTTCATGTCCCTGCCAGACTCAAGCATGGCAATACAGTGCAGGTTGTTTGCCAAAAAGCCTTTAGGAGGCCCACGTCATATAGAGGGTGCCCAATGAAATGAGAAACTTAACCTGATTGTCCTTTTATCCAAAAGACCTTCCTTCTGTTCAGTGCAAGGCACTGGAGACAGCAGCAGTAATTAATGTTGCGAGAAGAGGGAAAATGTCCATCAGATAGGTAATGCACTGCCTTCTAGGCAAGCAGCCTGTGGTTTCTGGCAGGAAATTCCTACTGGACAGTGTCAAATGCATTTTGAAACAATGGTACCCATATTCTGTTTATTATTAATGAATAATTTAGCTGCGAGTACTGTTATATCAGTTCCTGTAGGCTTTACTTTGTGAAATTACGTTTTGTGTAGCAGAATTTTCTCCCTGTTGATAAGCTACTGCTGAAGTACAAATGGTCTGCATTGAAAATGTAGCAGATGTGGCTGTGTTAACCCAATTCTCTCATCCATGAAAACGAATGCTATAACCATTGTAATTTGGCATAATTTTAATGCAAGTCAACAGATTTGCAGGAGAATTAAGGTCTTCAGTGACCTTTGTGTATTCATTGATTTTTCTTCTGTATTTTCTATCGATATCATAAGAGTTGTTAGTAAATTTGTGTATAATATCCCTATTTCCAAAACAGCTGATTGCCCATTTAGACATAATAATAACCTCAGAATGCTGTTGCTCTTGGCCCAGACAGTATTTGCACAATGGCTCAGGAAGGTAATTCGCTTTCAGATGCCCAAATAGATTTTATGCAGCGAATTGTAACTTGATTAATCCAAAATTGGTTAAAGAGAGAAGATATCAAGACATGTTATCTACCATACAATAAAAGGGTGTGTGTGTATACACACACAGTATATATATGGCCAGTGTTAAACCAAACCCAGAAAAATACTACGGTCCATCTGTGATTCTACTCAGTGTGGGATATGGAGATTGAAAACAGTGCCTTCTAATGTGTTTGTGTGCAGTGGCTTGACAGATAAAAGTCCTATTCTCATTTACTTCTAGTAGCTTTTAAGTCCTGTTCAATACCGTCTGCTGGGGTGATAAAGTTACATTAAGATGATTAAAAACCCTTAGCCCCTGGGTTCCACAACAAAGAAACCCAGAAGCTGAAATACTGCAGTGGCTCTCTACCAGTTCTACAAATTAAAGAATGAGTATCAAAACCAATCACAACCAACAAAAAACCCCAATTAGTAAGAACTAGCACTTCATGAATATGCCAGTGTATTGTGTTTATAATAAAGAGTGAAGAAATTTGAAGGATTTAAAAGGCTCACTTATCATTAAGTGAAGTTTTAATTAGTTCCCAGAAGACTGTGAGAAAGGCTTTATTTGAGTGGACTAAAGGTCCAACTAATCTAATATGCTGTCTCATGCTGTGGCCATGAGCACAAGCCAGAGAAGCCATCAACTTAAGTACATATTTTACTTTTCCTTTCTCTCTTCTCTGGAATGACTTTAAGTTTTCAGTTATTTTCAGCTTCAGGTGTGTTTGAATTCTGAACACATGAATTCTGTGTGTTCTGCAGGCCACAATTTCTGTACAGTGAGCTCTCTGTCTCCCTGTAAGTCGATGACACTTACAAAGGCGTTTATCACTGCCTTTGTCAAGGAGCAACGTCAGTTTACTACCAGCTGGATGAAAACCTACTTCTTCTGTTTGTTTTGAAGCTGGTTTCTGTGATGTTCATTTAATAGTTGGTTTATTGTTTTTTTTTTAATAAATTTGAGGAGAAACAGAGAAGTGGATACCTGTCCGTCTATTCTACATCTCTTGTGATTTTGTATACCCATGTAGTATGCCCAAAGCTGTTCCTTTCTTTATACTGAAGACTATCAGCCTAAGATTTTACTTATTTGGGTATCTGATTTCGATATATGCAAGACCTCCCATACCATTACTTTTTCTGAACCTTTGCCATTTTATGTGGCCCTTTCAGTGATGGGAGATCTGAAGCCGCTCACAGTATTCAAGATATTTTGTAGCATAACAGTCTACTTTGTTAGGTTTCTTTCCCAGTTGTTCCAAGCACACTGGTTTGCTTCTTTTGACAGTGCTGAGTGTTCATGGAACGTATTCCAGGATCTTGCTCCTGAGTGTTAAAGCCCATCTTCTCACATGTGAAGCTTGCAGTCTTTTCCCTCACATATGTCACTTTGCATTTGTGTATGATTAATTTAATCTGCCATTTAACTGACCAGTAACTCTGGCGTGTTAAGTCTTCAGTTCTTCATTAATAGGTTCTCATCATTACTATCTTAAATAATTAACAGAATTTGTCATCCTTTGTAATGCCTCTTTTGGTTCTCAACGCAATTTCCCACAGAAGTCCTTTGATGGCCTTGTTCCATTGTGGGGACTGACAGATGGTCCAATACCCCAGTTCTGTTTCCTAGATAAGATTTTTTTTTCTTTTTATCTGTGTAGGGACTTTTTTCTTTTAAGTCCTAGATACTTAAGCATTCTCCTAAAAATCTGTCAGAAGCATTCTGAAAACCATGTCATTGTGATCCAAATGCTTGTTGACCCCTTTTGAGAACTCCACTAGGTTTAGAGGAGTTGACATCTGTTGGCAGTATCCATATTGACTCTTCCCAAGTAAATCATATTAATTCTTGTGTCTAGTAATCTTGTTCTCATCATAGTTTCTCCTAATTGGTGTGATATAACCATAGTGCGCATTGGCATCACCAATCTCCCTGGAAACTTTTTTAAAAAAATGTCACAGTTTTCATCCTCCTGTCCTTATTCCTTTCTCATGCTAATTTAACAACAATGGGCCATAAATTTCCTGCCAGTGCTAGTGACACAGCAAGTTTCAAGATGTGACAAAGTTCAGCCCTGGCATTTACCTTCTCTTGAGTCAGAGCACAATACTGTTGTCCTTCCCCCTAACATTCTGCTGATCCAGTGATGGGGAGGAATTGCTGTCTTCTCCCCCAAGCATTTCCCTCACCTCCATACACTCATCCTTTTGGACTTGTTCCCTTGCTGACTTCTTCCAAAACACCCCCTTCTTTTCTTTCTTTTTCCCCAGGATGTAAGAAATGTAGAATACATGAAATTTTTGGTATCTGAGAAGTTGGGCAAAATAGTGTCAGTAGAACACATCTGAAAACTTTTTCAATGAACATGTCCTTGATTAGTACAGGCTGCTTGAATTTAGACTGCAGTTTGCTGCTTTTCATTCGAGGGTTATTGAGGGTCTTCAGTTGCTGAACTGATTGTTGTCTTCTGCTCAGTAATTTACTTCAGATTGCATCCAGGTTGCCAGATTCTGAAATGTCTTAAGAGTGAGAATTGGTTTTGGCTTGTCATCTGAAATTTTAATTAATTACTTCTCCTGTCTTTTTTTGCCTCAAAGGTTTTGTAATGTACCCTTATTAACAACAGGAGATGAATAAAAAACCCCGAGATTTTAAAGATACAAAGATAGAGATTAAGCTTCCCTGTGCCTTGCACTGAAGCCAGACTCTTGTTAAGGCTCTTAATTTTTTATAGCAATCCAGGCATACAGAGTAACTTCTCACAGTTGTTTTGCATTTGTAGTGTCTATTCTTATCAATACTGATAGCTGCAGTTTTCTTTTTAAAACACTCTTGAAGTCCTAGCTGGAATGATTGATCCAAGACTGAGCAATAAGTCATTAAAAGAACAGGAAAAAAACATCTAATGAGGTCTCACCATAGTTAAGCCTTAAAAATGGTATTTTTATCAAATAGTACAAAGATAATTAAATCTGCTTTATATTTAGTAAGAAGAGTTCTAGGAAAAATCCGTTCATAAGCAAGTACCACACTATAATCATTTATAAGTACACAATACAGCAAAATTTGGTAGTATCCTTGAAGTGCTTTGGAACAGAGTTTAAATGTTTACATGCTGTGCTGATGGAAGGGTAAGATAACAAACCCATTGTTGACACATGCATCATTTCTCCAGTATGATTTTTTCCATCCGGACATTCAAATATGACCAGATTTACGGGGAGCCAAAGGCAGGAACTTGCCATAGGAATTGTCAAGCAGCATTATTGTCTAGGACAGCAGCTTTATTGTCTAGGACAGCAGGTAGCAGCATCATTGTGGGAAGACAAGCGCTCCTTCTCCTTGGTCCTTCAGTGTTTCAGTAACGGTTGCAAGCATCACCACTGGTTTACAAATAGAAAAGACGCATTAGTTTACTACAAATACTAGGACAGGAAAAGGAGTAACCAACAAAATAGCTGTAGTGATAAATTATGAAGGGATGGGAGACATGAGATGGGGTAGGATGTATCTTTTGAGTTTCCATGTGAGGTGAAGGGAACAGAATGAGCTGTGGGATCATCCCTGTGCATTGGAGAATGTGGTGCCTGTGTCAGTGTGACTTCATAAACATCAAATGCCCTTGTCAGTCACAAGGAACAGCATTCTGTTTTCAGGAAACTTTGTGGTGTCTCTGTTGATGGTAACTCTTACTTTGCAATGCCATAAAGAGGTGATTCTTTCAGAGGGCATATATAGTTTGGGCTTTGGTTTGGTTTATTACTAGAGTGATGCTTCTTTCCCCCCTTGGAAAGAATGGCATCTTCACCCCTTTTGCTGTTTTATTTTTGATCCAGCCATTACCTGGACAGTTTTCTAAAGACAAAGTTGTGGTGTAAATTGCTGTCAATGAGGAGCCAAACATAACAACCAGAGTACTTTCGTACAGAACTGCTTTCCTTCCGACTTAATATTTGTTCCAGTCTTTTCTGTGAAGCCAAGGTCATCCCCATCAGCTCATTCTGCAGTCTTTCCTTTTCACCTTGCAAACTCTGATTAGCACAAGATAAAAGTCAGAGAACTAATACACAACAGTATTCCTGATGTGTCTTCATACTGTCAGTGAAGATAGTGACTTCGTACCTGAGCAAGGTGTACATAACTTTCCCTCCTTTTTTTCCCCAGACATCAGTTTGGAGAAGTCTGACAAAGATGTTTGCATTAAAATGAAGAGCTATGATTTTGCTTATGCATTATGAATACTGAAAGTACACCTTAAACTGAAATTACTGAATTGGTTTTATATCAAAATACAGATTGTTCACTTTGTCTTCTATGGCTTTGACAACTTAAAATTAGTAAGAAAAACTGTCCCGCTGAACCATGGGCTTAACTTGAAACATGACCACCTGCCTGCTAGTCCAACAGATATAGTGAATGATGATGATGTAAATGTGTCCTATAGTTCCTAAATATTTACTGATATCGTTTCAATCAACTAGTAGTTTGTATGCAGGTGTTTTTTATTTACTCTGTATGTAGTGATGCGGAATCTCAGCTGTTCAGAGAATTGAATGGCAGTGCTAAATGTCTGTATATACATATATACATGTATATAGGGCCTGTTCCCATACTTTATCAGCTTGAAAATCTAATAATGCATCATAGATATGATCTTATTTTCTCTTTGTAAATCAGTTTTGTAAATAATAATTTTTGTAAAATAGTTTTTGTAAATAAGCAACATTTATTTTAAAAAGAGAATTCAGGGATGACCTAAGAGGTTCGTTTCAGAGGCATATTACAACATTTTGCTTGCACTCTGCTTACTCTAGAATTGGGTATTTCTGGATAAACAAGGTGATAGGTGATACAGGTGCTTTAGTGCAATATGCATGTTTGAGTGGGATAGAAGATGTAGTTGATTTTTAAAGTAGCTTCTGCAAATGAATGCTTTTTCTAATTTAGCTTCTGTTTCCATAGGGCCCAGTCCCACTGTAGAAGCCCTCCAAGTTTGTTTGAATTTGTGCATTTTCTTAGTTTAAGTAAGCATTTAGAGCATGCTTATCACCATAACTGCACACTGAAGTCTAAAATCTGTGGTATGAGATCAGTGCAAGTTTTGCTCAAAAGAGGCCTGATTTGCCTCACTTTTGAAGTAGGGAGGACTATAATATTGCCTCTTCCTTCATCTTGAGTCCCTACACAATGGGATTAAATCCAGTGCTTGTCTACACTTGTGTCTTTATTCTAATTTTATATGTAGCAGCTTTATGGAACGCAAATAACTTGTTACATAAAATGGATCTCTGAACAGTATGGTCTATCTTTAAATACAGTTTTTAAAATAGACTATTCCAGTCTATAAACAGAGCACATTTTCGTGCATTCTTGCTGCACTTTTTACTGTCCTGTAGGTTGTTTTAAACAGCTTGGTATTGTTGTAAAAGTTTTTAATTATCACAGCTACCGAGAATCCTATGGACCTGATCAAATGTTTCTTTCTGTTGGTGGCATTCAGATTTAAGTGATATGCACTGTTGAAAAAACACAGTTATATAGGATTGTCCTTTTAATGATTTATTGATCCTCATCTTTGCACTGGAATAGTTTTCTTTCTGAAACTTTTGTTTCTGAGCCTGGACCTTCTTTGCACAGTCTGTTAAATGTAAATGCTGCTTCTTATTTTTTCTTCTTTATACTTGGTCTGTTTTTAGTCCTGCAGTGCTTGTGGTCTTTGGTATGAAAAGTGTTTTGTATACACCTAACAGTGTTTAGTAAGTTAATACAATGCATGAATTAATAGTTTTCTCTTTATGGAATACCATCATACATACTAATGTTTCCCAAAAATAAACCAAACATACAAGTGTACTCAGACGTACAGAGGCAGATGGGTTTTGTAAATGTGAGCTCCCCAGACACAAACCTCGATGCAAATACAGGTGCACAGACAGTGCTAGTGCCAGCATAGTGAATCCTGTGCATCTGGGGTACAGAAGGGACCGACAAATGGCTGAAATAATCTCTTTTTATATCTTTTTATATGGACAGAATTCATTATCAGTGTTGACGATATCCACAGCCAATTCTCCATAGGTAAAACTTCATCCCTTCTGTTTCTGTTTATGCTTCTGTTCCCCGCTGTCTTGGAAATGGGTTTTATCTTTGAGGTGGCTTATATTTTTCTTGATCTTCAGCAAGGTACTTGGCTTAGAGAGGCTTTTTCAGCTGAGCTGTGGGTTTGACAAGGAAAGCAGAATGTTTGTTGACATCACTTCAGGTTTCTTACTGCTGTAAACAATGGCTGATAGTGTGGGAGAATGCAAATAATATACCTCACTCGCAGACTGGACTGTTTGAAGTTGCTGTTAGACCCCAGAAAGTAATGCTGCATGTGGTTATACTGGGATATAACATCCCAGTGAACTGGGATGAAGGTGGAAGAGAGGTTGAAAAGCTCTAGGTAATGGGAAGAACGGAGCAATCTGATGCAGAGATGTTTAGCTATAAGAACTCCTGAATCACATCAGACATAGTAACTAGCAGGTTTTGTGTATGGGCAGGTCCCTCAACTGGGCTGTCGGTCTGTGGAACCAGTGGCTTACTAACGGGTGCATGTAAGGTTCCTGTGGAAATTACCAGTCTTTTATGGAGTCTTTTCTCATTGGAAGATTTCTGTTTGCTGTGTGGCTGTAAGTTAGTATACAAGCTGTGAAAAATAAGATTGTAAATGTCCAACCTTGAGAAATGGATTTTAGGGTAGATGACTGGGGTTCTCCCCATCCCATTAGGTACTAATAGCACTACATTCTGAAAGCAGCAAAATCATTCCTGGAATTTGTGTTCTATGAAACATACTGTGGGCAATGTACTTAAATAAGAAATGCCACCAAAGAATGTGACTCTCTTTGTGTTTCTGCATTCTTGTGAGGACGTGGTGGCAGTAGCAGATTTGGTATCCCACACTGGCATCTAAAGAAGAATCTTAGTTGAAGAAGTGTAAGGTAAAAAAACCTTCAGAAACCTCACTACAGTCACGCTGTTGCATTTCACTGAGCTACTTAGGAATTATATTCTGTTGTCTTGTATGTGGGAGCTTAAGAACAATAACTACTATAAGTATCATGAAAGCTATTGCTTGGTACACAGGGGAATGCTGAGGATGAAGTTTCAACTTCAGTCCGTGTTTCCAGACTAATAGCTTAAAAACACATCTTCCTGGGCTAGTGATGCTTTGGGCTGTGTTTAAAAGGTCAGATTTTTTTTTCTAATCATCTTTTTATTGTTTTAATTTGCAGCATTACTTTACTGTTCTTTTTGGCCATGAAGGACAGAAGCCACTGGAGCTCCGTTGTGAAGATGAAGTTGATGGAGATGAATGGGTAGAAGCTATTCATCAAGCTAGGTATGAAATCTGAGACTTAATTCACAGCTGCATTTTATTATAAAGAGTTTGATAGTAATTTGAAAATCTAAATTCTCTAAACAGAAATAAACGTTAGAGTGCCTTAGGTGTCTGTTGCTTCTGATTCATGTATAAGTTACAGGAAAAATGCCTTTATTATTCATGCTTTTATCATTGCATTTTACAATTCATTAGTGATTATGTTCTATTTAAGATTAGTTCAAGAGTAATATCCTTTTACTGGAAACAACCCTTAGGATTAGTCCCCTATTAGAAGCAAGGTATGTTAGACGAATGAAAATAATTGATCTTCCAAATTAATAAAAAACTCTTAAATGGAAATAAGTATAAGAATGAGGAGGTCAATTCATGACCATGATAAGGTGCAAGAGGGAAAATAAAATACCATCTTCAAAACAACACTCAGTCTTGTGTAAAGGGGCATGGTAGGACTTCAGCCATGCAGTAATCTTGCCCTGTGTGATGAATGGACAAGGTTTGCAGTGTAATACAGAGGCAAGTCACCTAAACGAACGTTTCAGAAACATTCTGATGTCTTTTCTGAAATGCAGTTTCTGTAGCCTCCTCTGATAGACACTCAGCTAATCTACAGTGCCATGGTAACACACAAGGAACCAGGCAGTTTCTGTGCTGCTTAGGACATGAGTCTTGTAAGCAGAAGTGGGTTTTGTTTATAACTAAAAATGAACACCACCAGCTAGTAGTTTTTAATTTAGAACTTGTGAAATGAGACCCTGAATCTCTAGGTCTTGTGTCATCTTCGCATCCAGTCTTTGGATCTGTGTCCTCTTCTTAACATCAGTGCCTGTTGAATAAGGTCTCCTGTTTCTTGGAAAGTGCTTCCTGGGCCACAGTATTACATGTGACACATTTTGCATGGTATCCCTCCCAGTGACCATGTTATTTCATTATTTCAGAAGCTATCAGGCTTTGAACTCGGCCGATCCCAGGAGACCATGCCCACCAGCATGTGGTCCAGGATTGCTGAAGGAAGAGGAGAGAAGATAATATTTATGTCTGGGCATTCAGTGCAGAATACATTAATTTTCAAGGCAGAACTTAACAGAAAATTATGCCAGTGTTAAAAAACACACACCTCAAAAAACTTGACAATTTAAACTTGATGAGAAGAAGTTAACCTTGAGGTTCAGGGTGGGAGTGGTTGAATTCTCACTCCATTGGAAAGTTATCACTGCAGTCTGCAGAAGATGATTTGGTCTCTGGTGTTGATGACTCTTCATATATCTATCTTATTTGTGCCTATCTGAAGTGACAGTCCTAATAATATTGAACTATGCCGACCACTATGAGAGATAGTCTCAGGTCTGTATGTGATTTGAGGAATTTTCTTGAACTACTTCTCAGCATCAGTCTATATATTACTTGAGAAAGCTTTCCAAGGACTTGGACATAGCTTTTCTTGAACATGTAGTTGCTAAATGTACAGTTTTGTACACTACTGCGGTTATTTTTCTGATACTTTTCTACTTCAGTAGAAACTACTTTTATTTGCTTTATGTTTGTCTAGCAAAACTTGGAGTTGCATTATTAGTTACTTAACCACTGGGTCTTTTTACGAAAGATACATAATAAAGAAGTGAAAATGATAGTTTTAGAATATTTTATAAGATTTTGTTGCCAATTTAATTAAGCAAAATAAACCGGATCTGCTTCAGGGTTTAAATTTTGCATGCATTTTTACTTGAGTTCATCTGTATTTTTGACAAACAGACCAAGCTTTGGTAATTTCTTCAGTGTCCCCGTTCATTTGAGGCTAGCCTATTTCTGGCTTTTTTCTAGGGCTTTTACTTCAAATTTCTTAATACCATTTTGTGTAACCACTTGAAGATACTTCCATGTAATATCTCAGGTGTCTTACATAAAAATTCTAGGAAGTATTGAGAACATTGACCCTTAAACACCTTTCAAATGAAGACAGGCATGGAAACATCCTTTTTCTCTGTGAATAAGTTGGCATTTGTCATATGGAAAAACTTAATTGCTGTCTGAAGGGTCTCATCCTCAGGAGTAGCTATGGTAATCCATGTTTTAATTGAAGGAGTCTAGGGTGGGGTTTTTTCTTTTCTTCCTTTCCCCTCCACCCCCACTTTTTTCTTATCTTTGATTGACATATACAAAAATCTAATTTTGAGTCGCTTTTCACGACTTTTTGCCAAACACACATTTCAGACATCAGAATATCTTCCATGTTGTATTTATTTGGAAAGTTATAAACAGACTGGTGAAAAAATAACACGTACAATCTCACTGCACCCCATGTCCCACTCTGGATAAATACATACTTTGTCTGGATGCAAATTAATAATGAAAGGATTTTCTGCTATGGCACTCTCCGTTGTTTCTTGGAAGGTTTCACTGTGGGTAGGATGCTACTTCTTACCAGTTGGGAAGTACAGTCTTTACTCTTGGAGTGCTGACAGACTTGAGTAGCTAGAAGCTGTATTGCTTAGGTCCCTGTCCACAGTGCCTCCCTCTCATCTGAGAGAGATTGTTTAGCTTGTAAACTTGCAGTGGGCAGTGCAATTCACTATATTACAGTGGGACTCCATTATGAGCCCCACATGCATACCCCTGTTCCCATTTTACCTGATTTCTCAGTGGTTTTTCTGAGTTCTCAGTAATATCCAGGGTAACAGAGTTAGGTTTGCCCCTTCAGAATTACATTTCTGGTCTAGAGGAATTATTCCTGGCCTATCCTAATTCCTCCATCAGTGACTGCATGTGGAAGGCCTGTTTAAGGCTTTGTTCCCAAATGTGGTCCCTTACGAAAAATTCTGTTTCACCTTCAATAAACTGGCTTTCACTCTCTCTTACAAGTTCTTCTGTGGCTTGGTTTTTGATTTTGTGGGTTTCTTTGCATTCAACTCAAAAACTTTCATGCTTTTTTATTTATATGCATTCAGTATTCATCCAATTTCTTGTCCTTTTCTACTTTATCTTGTTAGAAAGTCTTAGATTAAATGCTTCAGGCTATAGTTTCATGTATGCTTTAGTCCTGCATAAGCCCACATTGCTACTGAAGGAAGCAGATGTAATTCTCAGAAGTCAGCCATTCATTCCCACACCTTTACCAGCCATTCTGTCATGAAGGCACAAGTGTGAACTTATTTGGGAAGCTGATTTGAACTGAAAGGAATTATGTTTTGTTTATTTTTTGCCAGTTTAGTTTTAATTTGCCTCATTCCTCTGCGTCTGTTCACTGCGCATCCATGGAACACACCTGTGTTCACTGCATAAGGCTGAGGATGGGATGTATTAGAGCACAAGGGCTAAGCAGGGGCAAAAGCAGGGGTGCTTATTTCATATAGGTTGGTGTTTAAAGTGTGTGAAGAATTACTGTGCTCCAGCTGGCAATTTAAAAAAAAAAAATCTCACGCTTGTATTTGCTGGCACACTTCGCTTGCTAATGCTTGGTGTATTTCACATAGTATTTTGCAGGCAGTTGTAAGCTCAGTATGATAGCTCAGAGCTGCCTGGAAGCTCAGAGAAAGTGCCTTGCTACTTGTGTTTTACTTTTGGAGAAACTGTATTAGCTGAGATTTGGTGCTATAATAAGCACAGTTTTGTAGCTTCCAGTTGTTTCAGAATGAGGTAGGGAGGATTTGAGCAATACTCAAAACGTAGGCAAAACAGCCTGCCTTCCAAATAATGTCTAGCTGGATCTACAGAACAAAGTGGTAGGAGTTGCCAGAGCTTGTAGCTTGATAGAAGTGAGGCTGACACTGCTTCCTATACCTAGGTTGAACCAGAAGTGAGCCTGGGTCTGTAATTCCAATGCAAATGAACATACATATGTACATACAAACAGCTGGCTGCACAGACAGAAACAACACTCCAGTAGCCTCATCCCTCCCTAACTGAGCAGGGTGAAGGTATGTTAGTGGAAACATAGATAATATATATATATAGGTCGTCCCAGTAAATAGCCTAGCCATACATCCTCCTTCTTCCCAGTTGCTGGCACCTGGTACAGGCCCCCAGTACCCATAGACCATCTCCAGTTCCTGGTGCTCAGTCCCAACACACACAGATACTCATGCATCCCCTGCTTTCCCAGCACATTGTGGATCCCTCTGTAACTGCTCTAAGATATTTAGTCTACCCCAGTAACTGACTCTGGACCCTGTATACTTCCAGTTACCTTACACATCCACACCACATACATGTACAGTGCACACACTGTGGATTCCCCATTAAGTGGTACACAGGCCCCCACAACCCTGCATGCATGAAGACATGCAGACACCCAAACACAATATGTCTGTCTCACGTGTAACTGCCTTTCAGTTAGCTGGTAACTAGATCTATGGGGTACTTGTCCCAGTTGTCGCAGGCACACTTGTGCAAATAAGTTTCTCAGTCAACCACACAGTCTTGCAGTCTTTCCAGTAGCTGCATTGGATCTCCTGTACCCTCCACTAGTTAAATCAGAGTGTCTAATGATCCTGCCTAGACTTACTGCATCTTCAGCACCTGGTTTTCCAGCAACTAATCCTACTCACCACATTGACAGTGGCTGGTGATCACACACCGATTTGCACAGCCAGACAATATGTATAGACCCCTGCCCCTCCAGTGAGTTACTGACAGTACACACACACAGGGACCCATGGCCCTGGGTCCCAACTCTAGTAGAATCACAGAATCACAGAATCACTTCAGTTGGAAGAGACCTTTAAGATCATAGAGTCCGACCACAGCCTAACCCTGCCGAGTCCACCTCTAGATCACGTCCTTCAGCACATCTACACACCTTTTAAATGCCTCCAGGGATAGTGACTCCACCACTTCCCTAGGCAACCCATTCCAATGCTTAACATGTTCATCCCATGCACAGCAGGATCACTGGCACTTGTTGCTCCATGGGTGGATATATGGAGTGCTTCACTCAGGACAGTAGCTAAAAACAGAGTTTAATGAGAAGACAGGATGGACTGCGCTAAGCAGAAGCCAGACAAGTGTACTGATCAGCTTGGTTACATGTGACCATTTATTCCTTGTTATGTTTTTATCTCTGTTTTCTACAGCTTGTTCTTCCTCAGACCTCCTTCACATCTTCCTTTCCCTGCCTTGGTCACTCCCTTAAACATCCCATAACTAGCCCTGTACAATCCCAAAATGAACTTCCCTGTATTTCGCACCGCCTATAGTTGATAAACCTTTGTGGCCTGAAAGGAGATCTGGAGAGCAGTCTTTTCCATGCTCATCTTTATGTGATTCGCCAGCTAGCTGAAGAGGCTGGTCATTGTCTTGTCACAGCCCTTGGAGGAGCTGGGTTGGGGTAGGGAACTTGTTTCTCTGACTGGGTTATTGGGGTTCCCCAGTCTGGCATTCTGGCCCTTGCTGTTTATGAAAATGGGCCTTTTAGAGGCTGATCTTGTGATAGCCTTAACAGCTGCCAGGTCAGGGGGCTCATTTCTTTTGACTAGGTTATTTGGGTTACTGCAGCTGCCATGTTCCTCAGTGCTTGCTTGTGTTGGTGAAGACCAGCCTTTTATCACATAGCCTGACATTGCCTACCAGAGATGACTGTACCTCACAGGAGTCAGAGTCCCAGAGTGCTAGGGGTTGGAAGGAACCTCTGGAGATCATTCAATCCAACCCCTCTGATAAAGCTGGTTTTCCTAGAGCAGGTTGTGTAGGATCACTTCCGGGCTGGTTTTGAATCTCTCCACGGAAGGAGACTCCATCTCTGGGCAGCCTGTTCCAGTGCTCTGTCACCCTCAAAGTGAAGATTTTCATGGTTTCAATGTGAGTTATGAGTCTGATGAGTAACACATTGGCTAATGAGATGTTTTTTCAGAATTGTCTCATTCTTGCACAAGGGGGTGGGATTCCCTTTCCTGCACATTTATGCTCCTAAGTAAGCCATACCCCAGCTGACATGGTTTGGGTACACAAAATCCTCTGTTGTTTGAGCCACCCTTCTGAAAGACTCTATTCCAGTTTGTGCTTCCCCTTTCAATTAAAAGGATTTTGCAGTAAAAGTCATTTGGGTGTAGATTTCTAGTGCTTCCCCATGTACCACACAGTCCTACACCCCACCCACCCTCCAATGCAAATTCCTCCAGTCCCAGTTGCTGTAGTTGCTCACCATTCTCAGTGCCATTTCCTACCTGTTTGACAGGAAATCAGCAGATACCTCTTTTACAGCCTTTCTAAATAGTTGTTTATGTGTGTCTGAAAGTGCATCTGTATCTTCTGATAAGCCCTGTAACCCTTGTAGCCATCGGTGCCCTTTGATACACCATATCATACAGGAGGAGTTAATAAAGCTTGATGATTCTTGTATACAAATCATCTTGGTTAGAGTTGTATGGATGGATTGCATAAGTTTCATTGCAGTTTTTAAGGTTGCCGACATTAGTGTGGCTGTTAATGTGCCATTAGACTATAAAACCTGTCTAGAGGCTGTTCCTTCTCGGTTAAGGAGTCCAGTAGTGTCTTGAAGTGGTTAGTACAGGTAGATGGAAACAATTCCTTTTGCTTTACAAACCCCCAGAGTCATATTGCCTAGTTTTCATGAAGAGTTGATTAGGTTGGGTGTTTTGCACTTAAATGGGCAGTTTGATACGACCATAAATAGTACTGGCCAGGTCCAAGGACTGATTCTTTCAAATGCCTGAACAGGTTTAGTACAATTAGAATAGTGAACCATAACTCTGATCTGAATTCACTACGAAAATTGATTGTATTTGCTGCTTGCAATTCTGGAGCCTTTCTCTTGGTCAGCTACCACAATGAGGAAACCCTAATGGTGATTCACTGATTAAACCTCTGGTTTTCCTACACGGTGCCTAAATGGTGCCTCATCTTTCTCAGGACTTTGTTAATTTCTTCCTGTCACCATGTGGTAGGTAGTGGTCAGTCAGAACTTAAGGTTCTGGAAATACATGTTATGAGGACTGTCACTAAAGATGATAGTAGGAAATAGGTATAGATACAGCTTTCAGGATACTCTGGCTTTGAGTCTGTGGTAGTTTGACTCTGTCTGTAGGCCAGACTACCACCAAAAGTCGCTCTATCACTCCCCTCTTAGCTGGACAGGGCAGAAAATATCTGTAGAGAGGCTCAGGAATCCAGATAAGGACAGGGAGAGATCATTCCGCAATCAGCATCACAGGCAAAATAGACTCAACACGGAAGAAAGGCAAGAAAACTCACTAATCTATTATGCTACACACACAGAGACACCAGAGTCAGATAATGAGAAGTACAAAACAGCTCTTAAAACACCATCCCCCACCCCCACCCATCCCTTCTCTGCAGGCTTTATTCATGATGTTTTTCCTACCCAGGATGGCACGGGTGGAAAGGGGTGGAAATAGGGAATGGAGGCTTCAGTCTCTGGTCAGTTCCTCATGAGGTTTTTTACTTCTTGGACAGGGGAGTCAGTCTTCACAGTCTTTCTCTGCGCCAGTGTGAGGTCCCACTCATGGGAGACAGTCCTCCATGAACTTCTCCACATGAGTCCACTTCCACGGGGCCTCAGCTCTTCACCAGCTGCCGCTGTGTGGGTCACTTCTATAAACTCATAGAATGTGTCTCAGTCTCTCAGTCCCAGACTGCTGCCCCCAGCCTGGTCCCCCACAAAGTTGCAATCATCCCCCATCAAACCTGCTCGAGCGTGGGTGTCTCTTTTTATCTTTCTCTGTCTCTATCTCTCTTCACGGGCTGCAAGTTCTGCCAGGGGCTTCTTCCAGCATAGNCTTCCACGGGGCCTCAGCTCTTCACCAGCTGCCGCTGTGTGGGTCACTTCTATAAACTCATAGAATGTGTCTCAGTCTCTCAGTCCCAGACTGCTGCCCCCAGCCTGGTCCCCCACAAAGTTGCAATCATCCCCCATCAAACCTGCTCGAGCGTGGGTGTCTCTTTTTATCTTTCTCTGTCTCTATCTCTCTTCACGGGCTGCAAGTTCTGCCAGGGGCTTCTTCCAGCATAGGTCACAATGCCTTCCATTTGTGTCCATCTACTCAGTGGTGTCTCCACAGGCTGCAGGTGGGATCTCGTCATCCTCCATGAGCCCATGGGAGGACACCCACTTCACCCTGGATTTCTCCATGGGCTGCAGGGAATCTCCCAGCAGGAATCTCCTCCTCCCCTTCTTCACTGACTTTGGTGTCTGCAAAGTTTCTTACATCTTCTTCCTCCCCCTCTGGTGGCAAAATTCAGCTCCTTAAGGTTTTTTTTCTCTTAGATGTGATTCCCAGAGGCACTATGACCATCACTGATGGGGCCCAGCCTTGGTCATTAGCAGAATTTCCTTTGAAAGAGCAGCTGGTATATACCCTGTCATGCCTCAGAGAAGGTTTTGGCTGCTTCTTGCAGAAGCCACCCAGCAAAACCACAATGGAGTCTTGCTATATATTATTCTAAGTCTGTAGAATTGCTTATCTCAATAAAATTTTAATACAGATTCATAGAAAGCTGTGGTTCACAGCAGTTTTTCTTTCTATTAAACAATATCCAAGCCAGAGAGCTAGATATGGGCTGGCAGTGTTTAATGACTTTTTCATCTTCATTTGACATTTGAATTATTTGGTACAATTTTCTTTAACAAAGGATTTTGTATACATGTGTAATCAAGTCAGTATTGAAATTCTGCCCTCTTGGAAGACTCTGAAAATAATGCTGGATATAAAATCTAACACTTTAGACATGGTAATCTTTAACTCATACATACAGACTGATGAAAATGGCTGATGGAAGTTTGTAAAGTCTATTTGAAAACCCTGTGATTTTCCTTTTCCAGAACAAGTAGCAGTTTTGAGAAGGAAAATGGATAGCCAATTTGAAGTTAGTGTAGGTGTACATAGGCTTTTCTAATTATCTCATCTTCATACTGCTAATTGTGGGAGTGAAGGAAATGTTTGGTTTCCAGGCTGAGACTGACATTTTAGACATCTAAATCCACTAACTAGGTAAAATACTCTTAAATACATCTGAAAAGAGCAAAAACTTGTCAATCTTCCATAGCAGAGTTCTTGTACCCTAGTAAAGCTGGACTGTGAAAGTCTAGCTTAATACATTTAAAGAAGCTGAAACATTTACATGAGTTTTTCTTTCTCTAATGGAGGAAAAAAAAAGTGGAA
>VXBZ01011312.1:113459-125988 GCA_013399135.1 Heliornis fulica | reverse complement strand
GAAAAACATATATATAGTATCTTGAATCTTATGTAATGTTTGACTGCAGTAGCTGTTCACTCTTTGTGATTCTTACCCTACTGTTTTCCTCAGTCTTAAATAAAAGCAGAGTCACATTGGTCAATTACTGTATTGGAAACATTTGGAAGCAATAGTTTAATAATTTTTTTAGAAGAATAAATGAAAAAAAGGTCTTGTAACATTTCTGGATTTGGTTTTAGGTAGAATAGTCTACTCTTCATATTAAATGTAAATAAAGGTTGTGCTGCAGGCACTAAGGAATGCATTTTCTTACATATCTTACATATATTTTTATCTTCATCATGTCTCTCATCATTGTAAAACAACTAGTGCTAACTGCAATTCTAACTCAGACACTTTTATCATGTGCCTTTTGGGTTGCAAGAGAAAGTACTACAGTTTCTGAAAAAAAAGTCAAACAGGATTCTTGCAAAACAGAAAACATTATTTTTGAGCAATTTCAGAGAATTAAATATCTCCTTTATTACTGTTTATTGCATAGTGAAGATGTGAATCATAGAATTGTTCAGTCTGGAAAAGACCTTTTAGGTCATCCGGTCAACTGTTAGTTAGTCCAGCCAGCACTGCCAGGTCCAACACTAATCCATGTCCATAAGTGTCACATCTACAAATCTTCTAAGTACCTCCAGGGATGGTGACTCAAATACTTCCCTGGGAAGTCTGTTCCAGTGCTTGACAACCCATTCAGTGAATAAACCGCTCCTGATACCCAATATAAACTTCCCTGGCACAATCTGAGGCTGTTCCTCTTATCCTATCACTTGTTGTATGGGAGAAGAGACAAGCCATCAGCCGTCTGCTTTCAGGTAACTGTAGCGAGTCAGCAGGTCTCCCCTCAGCCTCCTCCAGGCAAAACAACCCCAGTTCTCTCAGCGGCTTATCATAAGACTTGGGGTCCATACTCTTTACCAGCTTTGTTTCCCTTCTTGGGACTCACTCCAGCACCTCAATGTCTCTCTTGTAGTGAGTGGCCCAAAACTGAACTCAAGACTGCAAAGATCTCTTTAAGAGCCTTCCACAAGCAGATCAGCACTCCTGCCCAACTTAGTGTCATCTGCAAACTTACTGAAGGTGCTCTCAATCACCTCACCCAGATCACTGCTAAAGATATTGTAGAGAACTGTCCCCAGTACAGAGCCCTGGGGAAATACAGATTTATATTGATTGCTTTTATGACAGATTTTTTTAATGTGTATTGTTTTACTTCTTGGGAGAGATGTCCTGATTTTTCTTCTTTTTTCATTTATTGTTTAGTATTGCAATAGTTGAAATATAATAAAAATGCAATAGATTTAAATTGTCTTATTCTTTTTATAATTCCTTTATCATATCTGTGGGAAACTCATTCTAATTATTTTAAATCTAAGTTTACTTTCAAGGTTAGATGTTGAATTTAATAGCTGTACTCATTATTGCCCCCCTCCAGTATGTAACTGCAGTAATACTGATACATACAAAAAAGATTAACAGGAGAGGATGCACATTATTACATTTTTAAAAGCTTCACAGTATTCAACTGCTAATGTTTGGGTTTTTATAAGTGCTGTAACAAGTAGAAAGAAATTTAAAAGGAAAAGATTTGCAATCCAGAAATTCCTTCTGTCAAATCCTGTGCTAACTTGACAGTGGAAAAAAGATATGATAGTCAATATTTTCAGTAGTAGGTCATAAAACACCTTGTCAAAAATGTAGGGCTTTGTTCTGCCATGTTTTATGCAGTTTGGCCTTTATCTTATAAAATTACTTAACTAACAGAGGAACGAGTTTCCTGAGAACTAGGTAAAGAGGCAGTATGTGTATGTGGATTTAGATAAATCAAGGTCTGCAAATAAGCACATCATAGGACTGTGCGTTTTCTGGACACTTAAATTGCCCATGTAGAGACTTGAGTCAAGTGAAAGAATAGTCTGATGCAGATGTTGCATAGGAAGGAACTGATTTCTGCTTTACCTGAACTTCTGAATAGTACTTAGTATGATGCTTATCACTGCTCTGATTGTGACATCTAAATTCAGTGGAGACACTGTCCTTCTTCAGGAAAAAGTGAAAGAGCTAAAAGACTGATACCCTAGTTCCTCTTAATAAATAGAATAAATGCTTTTGTTTATTGATTAAACTCAAACTGGCCTAAACAATAGAATCGGTGTCAGCAAACTAAAGTGATAATTGTGATGGAAATTCTTCAGTAAAGAGGTCTGACAGCGGAGAGAATTATAAATAGTTCTGATGAAGTGGCAAGTTTTTACTAACATAAATGTTTTCCCTTTTAGTTATTCAGATATTCTGATTGAAAGGGAGGTGTTAATGCAGAAGTATATTCATCTCGTCCAGATTGTAGAGACTGAGAAGATTGCAGCCAATCAGCTCCGACATCAGCTTGAAGATCAAGACACAGAAATTGAAAGGCTTAAATCTGAGGTACATGCCAGAGCCATCAGCTACAACTTTTTGCTGGTGCATTGCAGTAGTATTCAATATCTCTGAAATTTCTGTGCAAAGCAGTGGAACCCAATAAGGTTAATACGTTATAGTCCCGCTATGCATCCTTGCTAAATACTTAGAAATACTGGGAACTCCTGAGAAGGTTGGATTACTTCTTTGTCAGAGATTTTAAGATGACACATTGCTTTACAGTGTGGGTGCCATTGATTTCCTGCCTGCCTTAACATGATTAGATGTTTGACACCATGTCTTTGGTTATTTTTCTGTTATTTCTGTAACTGAGATTTTTATTAACTTGAGAAAGCATTTAATGAATGGTTATTTTTGTCAGATTATAGCTCTCAATAAAACAAAAGAAAGAATGCGACCTTATCAAGGCAACCAGGAAGAAGAGGATCCAGATATTAAAAAAATTAAGAAGGTAAACATGCAGTCTTCTGTGCTTAATAACTGATGGGTGAAATGGGATATATACTTCTGTATTCTACTCTGTCTCATTTTGTGGTTTTTCATTAAGTACAGCCAAATAGAAAGGTTCCTTTTGCCATGCCCTTAACTTAAACATCTTGCATTACATCAGCTTCCTGTTTCAGTGCCACATTCATCCCATACTGTATTTGTTTCCTTTACTTGAAAGATATATATTCAGTTTCTTAAAGAAGCTTGCACATGGCGTTCACCTGCTCATAAAGATCGAAAATAAGTCTTGGGCTATGTCCTCTGCAAATCAAGTGTATAGTGACTTCATACTCCTTTCTTATAGAAATACTTATATAAGAAAATTACTTATGTTCTGTCACTACACCTGGAATACAAATATTGAAGATGTAGAGAGCAGTATTGATTTAGATGGTCAGCAGGTCTTTTTGATGGTGATTCTTCCCAGATATTGCAGCCAGTGTCCTTATCTGTATGACATTTACCTGTGCATCTTTTGTTAAGGCTTGATATAACCAACCTCCAGAACTGTGACCATGAATCCCACAAATCCTATTGCAGGAGCATGAATGGAATTTGTGCTTGAAGATGTGGTCCCATATGCGTCACCCTTATTCTCACAGTCTCTTAAATTGCATAATATATTTTGTGTTATGTGGGCTTAGTTTCTGACGTTATCTGGGTCATGCAGCATGAGTAAGGGTTAACACTGAGTTAGTACCTTAGTGTGAATTTTCATTTTCCTGTAGATTACACATTGTAATAGAAACTGGAAATGTCTCCTTTAGTAGAAGGAGAGGTCTAATTCTGTATATAATTTACTGCATTCTATATGTTGATTGCTTTGACATTTGGGCCCTTATTTGTATTTGTTTATTCAGAGTAATCTGCTACCAGTGAGATTTTGCATGTCTCTTTCAAGATGAATGATCTTCACATGAGGATCACAGCAAAGACCTGCTGAATTTTTCTTTGACCAGATGTAGACCTTTTTAGTAATCTTTAATCCACTTGTAACTTCACTGGATATTTTGCTTAAGTAGATTTTGCCATGAGATGGAGAAACTTTTTAATAATACCCAAAATCTGCCTTTTCTGGATAATAGCATTGCTGCCCTAGGTGTCTGATACTAAGTATATTTATATTTAGCCTGAAGTATTCACTCTGAGTGGTTTCTCTTCAAAAGACAAAGCAGGCTAGTTTAACAGCAATTTAAGAATTATGCCAATAATGATGTTGAGTCTGTCTTGAAGTGTGGTTACCTGGAAGCATTGCACAATGCCTTTGGGGGTATAAGAAAAATATGTAAGCGGAGGTGAAAGGAGTTAAAAAACCCTCACAGTTCCTAGCACGGTTGAGCTGATAACAGAAATATGTACAGAGGCACAACATTTGACCTTGGTATAAAATGTATCTTTCTGTGTATGTGATATCTTTTCAGTCTGTTTCCTGGCAACAATTCTGACCAAGTGATTGTGGGAAATTCATTAACAAACAGAAATCTTAAAAAAAAAATAAGCAATTACGGATCAATAAGGGAAACAGACGTTTTTATAAGCAGAAACATTTCATCTACAGGGTTATTTCTACAACGAAGAGCTTATCATAAGTTGTAATGTTTTTTTCTCATTCTTTTTTTGCTTGCTCCATTTTTAGGTGCAGAGCTTTATGCGGGGTTGGCTCTGTAGAAGAAAATGGAAAACTATTGTCCAAGATTATATTTGTTCTCCCCATGCAGAAAGCATGAGAAAAAGGAATCAGATAGTTTTTAACATGGTGGAGGCTGAATCTGAATATGTGCATCAACTTTATGTTCTTGTGAACTGTTTTCTGCGGCCCTTAAGAATGGCTGCAAGTTCAAAGAAGCCACCTATCAGTCATGATGATGTTAGTAGCATTTTCCTCAACAGGTATGGTGGGTTTTGTTTGCTTTTCATGGTTCTCTCTGACTGCTTCTTACCATTGTGCTTCACTTTACAGTAGTGAGGTCTCACACTTGTTTGCTCTGGTGTCAGTGAGGTAGACCATGTTTCCAGGGGTAGAAGGCCAGGTGCTGTCAGTGATACTGTCTGAAACCAGTAGACCCTTTATGCCTCCTTACATTCTATTTCTTTCCCTGCTTGAGGAAGAATAGGACAATTCATGCCTTTCGGGGCAGTTCCCATAATTTTCTGTCACCTTTCCTGTTTATTTTTTGTTTTATGAGAGCAAAATTGGACTTAGTGGCCTCATATGATCCAGTAAGACCCTGAGGATGAGTACATCAAATCTTCTATTTTCTGTTGTCCTGCCTAAGGAGCCTCCTTCGCTCTCATTTGTCTTTTCATATCCAAAAAAGAATTGTGCTTTGCATTAAGCATCCAAGTAGTATTGTAATGAATATGTACAAATAAGCCAGCAGGCATCTAACTTTTGATGCAGGATTTGGATTGCATCCAAGTCTGCCCCAAATTTCTAAGAAATAGAACATGTTCTTTTAGTTGTGAGACAACAGCAAGCAAGAATGTAGATAACTACCGCTGGCTTAAGATTTCTGCGTCTTGCTGGTCCACTTAAACTACTGAATGCATTGTCAAAGTTATTTATGGAAAACTTACTCATTAAACTGTGTGGAACATGTTATTTAATAGATGTGTTTATTTAAAACAACTAAACAGAACATGCTTTCTGCAGCAAATGCCATATATTTTTTAGACACACTACATAAAAAAAAATTAAATGATGCAATAAAAGAAAGCCTTTTCATAATAATAACTATATTATGTTTTTTTCTGGCGATGTGCACAACACGCTTCTAACCAGGAAGAGATGTTTTTCTCTGAATTATTAATCAGAAAATAAAACCTAAATTATCTTTCTGTTTGTTTAAATAACTTGTTTTTCAGTGAAACAATCATGTTTCTTCATGAGATATTTCACCAAGGCTTAAAAGCAAGAATAGCTAATTGGCCAACCTTAATTCTAGGTAAGTTACTATATTTCTTCATTTTTGTCCTTGAAATTACAGTAAGGTCCTTTTTTAGTTTGTTTGTTTGGTTTTTTTTAAACAAAAAGAGGACTTTTTGGAAGTCTTTGATGTATGGCGCACATTCCTAGAGCTGACACCACTAGGTCTGGTGTAGTGGGAGGCCCACATGGGCAGTAATAACTGTCTTCCAATCTGCATATGGGAATGCATTTGTGCAAAGTATTGATCAGACACAGGCCCGTGAATTTTATATTGTCTATTTATTAGGTTATCAGAACACCATATTTTGGCAGGTAAAAGTCCTGAGATAAATTCTTCTAAAATTTCAGTATAGTGGACACAGGCCTGATTATAGTTATTTGCTTTCATAGAACATAGTTTCTTTAAAAATGTATTTCAAAAGATGGGTAGCTGGAAAAAAAATAATTTCTTGAATTTTTCTAGCTGACTTATTTGACATTCTGCTGCCAATGCTGAACATATATCAAGAATTTGTTCGGAATCATCAGTACAGTCTACAAGTACTGGCAAACTGTAAGCAAAACAGAGATTTTGACAAACTCTTGAAGCAATATGAAGCCAACCCAGCATGTGAGGGGCGAATGCTGGAAACTTTCCTTACTTACCCCATGTTTCAGGTAGTCTCTGTCTGTTTTTCATGATTATTTGTTTTTAATGTTTGTTTGATTCATTTTATTTTATTGATTGTATGAAATAATTACAATTGAGAATTCTTCTTGCTTCACTGAAAATACCTTTATGCTGATTAATTTAGTTTCAAAAGCATTAATTATTCTACTGATATTATACTCATATTTTGTCCATGTCTACTTGAATTAAGTATTTATAGGTGTTTTAAGTGGACTGTCTAACACTGGTTTGATGATTTTGTGTCGTCATTATTTAGCCTAAAATTTTATTCATCAAGAGAATAGTGAATCCCCTCAGTTTGTTCAGTTACTGACAAACCAAGTAGAGTAAAAAGGAAGGGGTGTAACACTTGTGTTAACGTTAGTTATTTCTTAGTCTGAAAGGCCATTAGAATCTGTTACAGTACATTTTATTAGCTTTGAGCTTGTATATTGTAAGTTTTTGGCATTTTTTCAGTTGAGCTGAAACAAGGTAATGGGATCTTAGAAGAGAGAGCGAGTATCTTTTTGACATGTGATGGAGAATGTCATTGCTGATGACTTTTCCTTTCAGTAAGCAGTCATGTCTCCTTCTAAATAACTTTTATTCTATAAAGACAGGTTATACTTCAGTGTCACTGGGTTATGTTTAAAAGCCCCCAAAATGCTCCAAGTAGTCATAAATGGATGGGGGACCTTGTGCTATCCTGTGACCTTTAATAGTTGAACACTGCATATTTTTCAGTGTCCGTTAGTGCAATGTGAATTTTATCTAAATACAAACAGGTCAGCTAGCATTTTCAAAGTCACAAGATATTTAAATGCACATAACCTGTTAAAAGAGAGGGAAGGTATGAATGGGTCTCCCAGGGAGTTTTGAAAGTTGTCTCTATTGGCACTTGTATAGCAGCATAAAACAATTAAATTTGTCATATTTATGGCTACCTCTGACCCAATTTTTTCCTTCAGATGTAATAAACAGATCTTCTGCTGGGTCAAACTGAAAATCATACATATGCATATGCATTCTGTATCACTCAAAAGTATTTTGGCCATAAATATATTTAGAGTGTACATGTAATCATTTAGCTGTTGAGATGAATTTTTCATAAATGTCTCTTTTTAGGCTATATTTGCAGAACTATTCTGATGAAGATAATGGCTAATAGTTAATAAAAAGCTGTACTGGAATTATTTCTTTAAGGATTTACTGATTTTATATCTAATTTCTTCTAAGATTCCTAGGTATATTATAACACTTCATGAACTTCTGGCTCACACACCACATGAACACGTTGAGCGAAAAAGCCTTGAATTTGCTAAATCTAAACTTGAAGAACTTTCAAGGTAAAGTTTTTCTACATAATGTTTGATAATCTTGAATCAAATATTTTTAAATGAAAAATCTATAATTATTTTAGCTTGGTTTTATTGTTTCAAAGGTAATTTTAAAGAAAAATGTCAAAACTGAAACAAAGCAAAGATTATGAAGAAAGCCCACAAAATAACCCAACCTAGCCTTTTGGCACTTCCATTTTATTTTATTTTTTTGATAACATAAATCTACAAGTGTCTCCTTGTATTTTGGTAGGCGAAAAACAGGTGTTGCTATAGGAACCACCTGCTCCTGGGTTATGAGCAAATCAATTTAATTTACATAGAGAAATAGATATTTTTTCTTAGTTTAAAAAGGAAAGGGCATTTCCAGTGCTCTGTGACAATAGGAATCAATCAAGGGTCTTGAAAAGTACTGAGTTCATAATCTCTACTATAGTATATCATAGTACCACAGAGTCACAGACTGGTTTGGGATGGAAGGGACCTCAAAGCCCACCTAATTCTAAACCCTTTTCATGGGCAGGGACACCCTCCACTAGCCCAGGGTGCCAAAAGCCTCATTGAACCCAGACTTCATTACTTCCAATGATGGAGCATCCACAGTTTACCCAGGCAACCTGTTTCAGTGTTTCACCACCCTCATAGTGGAGAATTTTTTCCTAATGTCTAATCTAAATCCACCCATTTTTAGTTTAGACCTATTAACCCTTCCCCTATCACTACACTCCCTGATCTAGCCTCCTTTATATATTGGAAGACTGCCTTCTCTTCTTCAGCCCAAACACCCCAAACTATCACAACCGGTCTTCATAGGAGAGGTGCTTGAGCCCTCTGATAATCTCTGTGGCCTCCCCTAGTCTCGCTTCAACAGCTCCATGTCTTTCTTGTGCTGGGGACCCAACAGCTGGATGCACGTGGGGTCTCACTGAAGCTGGTCAGAGGGGCAGAATCCCCTCCTGTTAATTTGGAGTTTAGTGTTTTTTTTCCATTTTGTCCTGTTGTGTCTTTTACAGAGGCAGCTTTCTGAGTCAGGTTATGTTGTGGCACTTCTTCAAGCTCTAGTGCTTAAAAGATCTGGGCAGGCGGTACCTTTTACAGAAATGTCTGTGTTTGATTCCTGCAGTGTTCAGGAAGTTCTGCCCTGTTTTGAGGCCATCTGAAGTAGAAAAAAGTAGTGTCTCATTTCCACTCAAGCAAAGCAGAGAGTTTCTTTGGCCAGGGTTATGTGCATGAACATATCAGTCAGGTTTGGTTTGGCTTAGTCTCCTAAATCAGAGTTCATTGCTTACTCAGCTAATTTCTCACTGGACATTCAGAATTGGAAGCTAAGACTGATGAATCCTTTTCTACTCATAAGTCACGCAGTATAGACCGTAAATATAAAATGTGACTCATATCTATCCCTTTAATGTAGTCCCAAGGAGCTTTCAGATAGCGAAGTCTAGTGCTAGTGTTGGAAAACATTGTACATCACAACACCATATAAACATCTGGGTTGATTTAAGCCTTGAAAAAAAATAATCTGTACATCTCTGTGTAAGAAGAGGATGCCTATGAAAAAAGGTGGAAGAAAGTAAGTGATGATACAGGAAGCAAGGGAGAATTGAATGATCCATTGACATGTAAACAGAAACAGAGCAGAGTGGGCCTCTACAGTATAACTGATACAAAATGCTAAGAAACACAGGTTTGTGGCAGCCTAGCCTGTTAAGGATCATAAGTGCTGTTCTGTCAGTTGTGAAGGGTTTTTAGCTTGGTGGCATGTGTCAGATGCATTTAGAAATAGTCAAAAACTACATCTGGCAAAATTGATTCCATTGCAGAAAAAAATTATTTGATTGCAAGAATGGTTTGAAAGGGAGTGAAAATAAAAGGCAAGAAACTTGCTCTGGTGTGATCATGTGCTGCATGGATATATCTGTTTTGTAGCAGGTGGCAAAGGACATCAGTCACCTTCTGTGGCTACACTGCATAAGTGCAAGTGAAAACAGGCACAACAGGTGCAAGATACATTTCGGGGAATTTAAGCATGTTCTGTGTTGTGTCTAACAGGGTGATGCATGACGAAGTGAGTGACACAGAAAACATCCGGAAGAATCTAGCTATAGAAAGAACAATCGTAGAAGGCTGTGATATATTACTAGATACCAGCCAAACTTTTATACGCCAAGGTAAGACATTCTTCTTTAAAGATATCTATACAGTCATGAATAAACTGCGCTAAAACCAGCAGCGTTCGTGTTGCCATTAAGGGGCATGTCACTGCACTGGACACAGGTAACATCCCAAGACTACTCTTGGTCCATAGAGGATAAATCATGAAATGCCCTGATGATGATTGTTTTTGGGCTGTAGTTGAACCCCACTTCTGTGTTGTTTTCTTCAGGAACCATGAAAACAGCAATGTCAATGGTACAGCACCCATTCTGCCTGGATTGTGATCTTCAGAAATTACAAACATATCCATAGAGACCTGGCTGCTTGGCCTGTTAACATGGCAGTCCCACCTAATGCCAACATTTGGGCAAAAGTGCAGGAGAAACAGAGCTTTGTCGGTGGTAAAGTGATAACTAGGAAAGATAAGATAGTGTTAGTTGTTCCTATTGTTCTTGGTGCATTGGAAACATCTCAAATCAATAGTGCAAGCATAGTTACAATCCCAGAACGTACTCACTTTGCCTCTTGAGAGGTGAGGTGCATTGTCAGGCTGTAGTTAGAAGTCCAGGATAGGTATAAAAAGGACTTGTGCAAGAAGGAGTCATGAAGAAAGGTTCTGCCAGGGCTTCTGGACTACTTATCATAGCAAAACAAGAGGAGCCATATGGCATTCTTTTCTGTCTATTGGTGGCTTTGGAAACTACTGAAACTAAGTTATTGCAGAGGTGGAGTTTGTTCAGCAATATTGTGATAACTTACCTTTTTTCATTTAAAGTAAGGGTTGTTTTCTACCAGGAACTGCAGACTGGCTGCAATTCTTATTTGGTGGGGTTTAATTTAATGTTAAACTAGCAAATGTGGAAACCTCATAAGTGAAACCTATTTTTCTCCCATTTATGTAATGATTTACTTCTGGAGCTTCTAAAATAAGTTACTAGTTTTGCATACAGTAACTACAGATATGTGGCATAGGGTTTTGAATGAGTAAAAGCTTCTTCTTGTCTGAAAAACATTAAATGTATTTAGGAAAGGCTAGGAATGTAATTTAGATACATCCCTTCATGAGACCTTTTTAGATAGCCTCAGCAAACATTTGGTATTTAATAGAGCCATATACGCAGATGGTAATTAATAGGCTTTGCATACATTTTGAAATCCATTCTCTGATGTTTCTGTAGTCACATGGCCAAACCGTGAAACTTTTTGTGATAACTTCCAAGATTGTTTGTACAACAGTCACTGCTAAACTGCTTGATTATTCATTAAATATATTTCTTACAACTGAGGTATTTAAAGAGTTACGAATATGGCTTTAAGTAAAATACAAAGCTGTTGCTTTGCACCCACAGTCAAAAATCTATAGGGCTGTGATTATCCTACACAGACTTACACCATGCAATTTAATTAAATTTCAGATTTTTTTTCCTGTATGTTTACAATATGTGTATATTTGTTGGAGAGGTTTTTGCCTTAAGATATGCTGGTATTATTTTGTGTGTACCCAGTGTTTCATCACTAAAAATGTGGGGTTTTTTTTCTGTGGGAATCAGTCTGAAAAAAGATTACTGCTGAAGTGTTAGACCCAGGTCAAAGCCATAGGTTAAATAAATTAAATTTAGATTTATTTCTCAGCAGACAGTCAAAGCACAGTAGACAGGACTGTATGTTACAGAAGGCTGTATCACAGTTTATCTTTTGGAACATCCACTACAAGTGATTTTGTCTAAAAGCAGAAATTTGAATGGAGCTAATGAAGCAGTACAGACCCCATTTTCCTTTCACATCTGACAGCAGGATCACTTTTAACAGTGATGTTCATCTTCTCTGTTTTCACTTAGGCTCCTATTCTTTGTGTGGATCAGCATAGATTGGTACAGAAAATGTCTTTTCAGCTTAAAAAGGGGGAGAGATTCCTTTACTTAAGGCTTTTTCTGTGAAGTTGTATTACAATATTGCCATGTATTATATATTTTAATTTTCTGAGAAGAGATTAATTCTGTTGAGCTGTGGAAGCTGAGACCATAGGAACCATCTCTGGCAGTGGTTTGCAAGGTAGATTGTGGATTCCTCTTCAGGTTTCTTGGGGTCTGCTTTTCTATGTCTCTTACTTAAATACAGACTTTACTGTCAGACACACCGTAAGTGATGACAGACAAATAAGGAACATTTTTTTAAGTCTAAAGGAAACATAGGGTGTCTCTATCTGCAATTCAGCATTGATTGGCATCCAGACAACTGGGCACCTCGAAGCCTTTGCATGCTCCAAAAATTGTCTGATGTTCCTGCCATCAGCTGCTATGAATTTACCTCTGATGATAAATATATCACAATTACATGAAATATCTGAAGTTGGAAGGGACTTCTGGAAATTATCCAGTCCAATCTTACTGGCTCAAAGCAGCATCGGGTGGAGCAGGTTGCTTTGTACCATATCCAGCAAAGTTTTGTTTGTTTGCAAGTATGGAGAATCCACAGGCTCTCTGAATAAGCATCCAGTTCCAGTGCTTGACCATT
>VXBZ01011312.1:88947-113451 GCA_013399135.1 Heliornis fulica | reverse complement strand
GGTAACATTAAAAACCCCACCAAAATGCAGAAAGCTAAACTGAACTTGTAAATCTGGCAGTTACGTGTAGACGATTTTTTTTATATATATATTTAATAAAACCTCTTCTATTTCTTGGATTGAACAAAGGCTAATAGAGTGACTGTTAATGGCAATATTGAGGTTCTAAAGTGCCTAGGTCTGTAGCTGGATAAAAATTCTTGAGATTACACTGTTTTTTAAACTATACTATTAATGAATGTTCTATAAATAGTCTCACTTGCACAATGTACATTGTTCAATCGTGACCATTTTTTTTCCTTAAGAGGAAATCTGTAGTAGAAATCATGGTGGGCAAATGCCCAGCTTCGTTAATCTCAAAAACTTGATGAGAATGCATGAAGTCATTGCTTGATGTCAGCCATGCAGCACATGTAGAAGATGTATTTCTCTCTGTAAATATTGAATATCAAAGAGAGAATGTAGTCTCTCTTTTCTACACTTAAAAAAGTCTAGTTTATTTTGATTGACTTTATTAAACAATAACATTTCAGCGTCATACAAGAACACTATTTAACCATCAGCCCATTTTAGCAGAACAGAATATTTTGGAAAGCATTCTAAGGAAAATCAAAACAGTAAATAAAAGCTACCTGTAAAGCTGCATCTGCACATGTGTCATTGAAACTATTATTCTAAGAAGCAAAGCAGAAATGAAACATACAGGTCGAATATTGTGAACCTAAATGTGTAGAGGGAATTTCAGTAGAGAAATGATGCTGGGAATTGGTGATGGGAAGTTGCTTGGGAATTGTTTTGTCACATCCCTTGGCCTTGCAGAGGTACCTAGTGAGCAGTAGGTGTAACATGGAAAAGTCACTGTTCTAACATACGGGAATGACCTCTTCCTGTCTTTCACAGTTGAGGAAGGTAGGCTGTTTTGTCTAGGGAAAATGTATGGCAGCCAGTAAGTATTTATGGCCTCTGGTCAGAATTTAAGTGAACCTAAAAGTGTTCCAGACATTTGTAGATTTCTGCAATATAACTTTACTCCACTCTTGTGTTGCGCTGCCACAGATCACATTGTACACATTTAGTTCAAATGTGAATTAGCTGTTGAGGAACACTGTTCTGTTGCATATTTACTGCCGTATATTTTTATATGCCAGACAGTGTATAAGTTTAAAATATATTAATAACTTAAAGCTAATTAAATACACAGTAGGTGCTATGTGTAGAAAAGTGTAGATAAACAGTAACTTTCTCAGTTACCATGGTTCCTCTTGTTGATAGTAAAAGATTGTGTACGTGAACTCAAAGCAAGTTTTTTCTTCCTTTTTTTTTACAATGTAGTCTAAGTATTACTAATGTAATATTTCACAGATTATTCTTTCAGGATTGAATTGTGTCAGGATACTGCCACTACTTAAAGCTTGTTATAGCTATACTAGACCAATATTTTGTTGCCTCTGAAAAGAAGCAGGACAATTTCCATCCTCTCCTGCTTGTTCTGCTCCTGTTACTTCCTTTGTCACTCATGGTGCATTTTTTTGACCTTGCAGTGGAGCTAAGTCAGCTTCTTTGTAGCTGTAGTTTACTGCCAGTTTAACTCTATTAGCTAGCTAATGTTGAAATAAAATAGGAGCCAGTGTAAGGGTGATAGTAGGGATAGATGTGTGGGAATGAGATTAGGAGGTCTCTTGGCTGCCCTGTCTGGTAACAGCAAGTTGTATCATAAAATCTTTCTCTTCAATATATAGAGCAATTGTGCTTCACCACCAAATTTAACTCCTGATCCAATTTTGGAAGTGATACACATGGTGGTATCAATCTGGAAAAGTTGGTCAGAGACTGGCTTTGAGCTATGAAACAGCAAAGCAGCAAATCTGTCCCCAGTCTGGAGTTCTGCAGAGCACAAATTCAGAGTTATGTAACCAGGTTCAATTTAGTTCAGAAGTGTTTTACTGGTAACACATTGTAGAAGAGCTGTGGAGTGCTGAAAATTATGCAGTATAAGATAAGAAGAAGAAATGGGCTTCATTTACATCTCTCTTGCACACAGGCAAACACGCGCACACACACAAAGTCTTCTTCAAAACTTGTTCTTTTCATCTTCTGTCTCTTTGGCTTCTAAGTAATGTAACTTTTTCAAAACCAGCAGCTGCAACAGCATGGTTTGTCGTTCAGCTTAATTTTCTGATCAGTTGTGCTGTTAGTGTGGTCAGATGGCACCAAAATTTGCCCAAGATATAATCCTGCCTCCTATATAAGTTTTAGTCTGAACTGTACTTACTTGAGTCCGTTTATCCTAAAAAGCAAAGAGAACTTATGCAAAAATAAAGATGATTGACTTATGCTTAAAACAGATTCTGATGTCTATGATTGGCATTTAATAGAATGAAAATTTGCATTAATTAAAATATATTCAATATATTAGCATTTTATAAACACTGCCTACTAAATACTACTATAGTATGGTAAATTTTTAATCTTTATTTTCAGGTTCCCTTATTCAAGTCCCTTCAGTTGAGAGGGGAAAACTTAGTAAAGTTCGCCTGGGATCTTTATCTTTGAAGAAAGAAGGAGAAAGGCAGTGCTTCTTATTTACAAAACATTTTTTAATTTGTACAAGAAGTTCAGGAGGAAAACTGCATCTTCTCAAGGTATAAACATTATGACTTGATTTACAAAATCAAAACACTATTTCAGCAGCATTTTATTATTTTATGGCTTTTACCCGAGGTTTTGCATGTATCGTTATAAACAGAAGTGAGGTGATGCACAGTAGGTAACTGCTTTGTCTTCTGATTTCAAGTAATTCAGCCAAAGTTCTTACTAACTACATTTTTTATAGATCCATGTAGTTCTAATAATCTGTTGTGGGTTAGAAACAAAACATGGGCATGTCTGTTTGTATAAGCTAGCACTGAATGTAAGTCAGTTTTCAGTGCATAAATCAGACAGTACAACCCTGTGGAATTACCAAAGAATGTTTTCCAGAGCTCTAATAAAATCAATTTAGAGAGCCAATTCCGTTTTTCTGAGTAGTACATTCTCTTAAACTGAAAGCTTTTCTAATAACACTCTAGTTGTAGTCTTCAGAATCAGGCTTTCATGGTGTTGGCTTGTGCATAAGGAGATATTGGTAGTTTACAGAGTGGGTTATGTTGAATAGAATTTTAATTTGACAGATGTTTCTGAGAGGCTATTAAGACTGTTCATATGCTTTCTCACTTGCACCCATTAAATAGTTCAAGTACTTTGCAAAGTAAATAGAGTATAACTGAACCATTTAAAAAAATCTTGTATGTATTTGGTTTAAATTCAGGAGTAGATTAAATTCTAGTTACCTTTTTTGTAGCTTGTGAAAAATGCTGTATGTCAGATAAATTATGTGATAAAAACAAAATAAATTTTATACTTTTAACTATATTAAAGATTCACTGAGTACAGAAAAACATTATTTTTAATCTGTCTGGGTTTAGTTCTCGAAGAAAAATTTGCATCATGAAATTGATGTATCTTCTTAAGTGTTCTGAGTATTGTACAACCTTAGAGTAAGGTATATCAAAGTTTAAAAATAGCTATAATGATAAATGGGAATAAATGTCAAAATTTGTGAAAAATGTGCTTTGTTTTCATAGACAGGAGGTGTTCTGTCTTTAATAGAGTGCACGCTGATTGAGGAGACAGACGCGAGTGATGATGATTGTAAGTTAACTTCAGCTGTTTGTGGTAATTACAGTTTCTGCTTTCTTAAAATTGGCACCCTTATTTATTTTTCATAAGAGCAAATTGATATGTTCTCCCCTTTCATGAAACCCAAGGAATAAAGCATTAAATTGATTCAGTGGAATAGCTGTTTTAGTAATGGGCATGCTGACTTGAATAAGGGTTTGGTTTGTTATGTTTGTTCTTGCTGTTGACATCCCACATAGTATTTTCGAGAAGACTGGCTGAAGGACCGTGACAAATTATTTGCTGACTTTTGTACAGAACTTCACCCAGAGGAACTTGCAAAGGAAAAAGTACTCCTTAAAAGAAGATAATTGGGTTTCTTAAATATGTGGGGGTTGAGTGAATTGTCAGAATACGTGGAAAGTTTTTGTCTTGGACTCCCTGCAAATCTTGACAGCAAGATTGTTGAAATGACAAAACAAAACATATTCCTAAGCTGATTTTATTGTTACTCATTTTGGCTTCCATCCTGCAGTTTTATGCAAGTTTTGCCCTTGAATTGGGATAGTTTCATTAATTTCAGTGATACTTCTAATACGCTGAGAATACATAAGTTAGAAAGACTTTAGTCTTCTTTGTATTCTTAAAAGTAATGTATACCAACTCCCACTGTTCCATGTTTGCAAAGTTTTTGTGTGTTTGGTATATGAGAAAAACAAAATGAGTTTCAGATCCCCAGTTGGATTTGTTATTTGTCAGAGGGATGCTTTAAAGTAACTTCCATTTTAAAATGAACTATTATTTTCTTTGTGTTACAGTCTGAAGTCTCACATTTTGGCTCTTTTTTCCCCTTTTGTCTGTAAAGCAAAAGGTTCTGGACAAGTGTTTGGACACCTTGATTTCAAGCTTGTAGTTGAACCTACGGATGCTCCTCCTTTTACTGTAGTCCTTTTAGCCCCATCTCGACAGGAGAAAGCAGCATGGACAAGTGATATAAGTCAGGTAGTTTAATGCATTCTTTATCTTGTTTTCATTGAGATTTTGTTTTATTCTGTATTTATAAAAACTGGACCAAGAAAAGCGTGTTGATTTCTTGAGGGCTGATTTGCTGTGATATGCATGAAAAACCCTCATTGTTACCTGTTTTCCTCAAAATTCTGTCTTTTTATATGAGTCATCAGTTAAATGTGTTTCTCAATGAGAGAGATAGGATATAAAATACAAAATTGTCAGTTGACAAACATATTAGTAATGACTGTCATTTTTAATATCTAAGGAAAGCCCATCTCAATAAGTATTTTTATTTACGGAAGATAGTGCTTGTTTGTTCATAACTTTCATACAGATCAAAAAACACCTGAAAGTGAAAATGACACCATATCACATCAATAATCATAGCCCATGGAATGAGAAAATGAGGTATAGTCTGTTTTCCACCAAAAAGAACACTGACAAACATTATAAATAATTACTGAGTATTCTGACAGTGTGCAGGAGCTGTCTTTATTGTGAGTGAAGCAAAACAGTGTTTTAAAATACTTAAACGTCGGATTTTTTTTTTAAAAAGTGCTTTTGGCTAAAACATAGCAAACAAACTTTATCACAATCTATTTGGGGAAAGAATTTGAATGCATCACAAAAAAAAAAAAACCTCACCTCTGAACTAACCAAATCTGAATTAAGGCAGTTTCTGTTTTGTTTCTGCATGCAACCAGGAACATTGATCTCTCATAGTTCTGAATTTGAGTCCTGTCCTTTGTTAATTTCAAGAGAAGCAGTTGATGAAACAAATATCAGTGTGGAATTTGATGAGTTTGTACAGTTTGCTGACAACATCTCCAGATGAAATACCATCATCATGAGCACAAATTGCATAAAAATATGTAATCTGAGTTACTTTATTCTGGACTAACCTTTTCTAAAGGAATAAAAATGTGAATAGAAAAATCTCATGATATTGCCTGCAGATCTTACAGAGAGACCTTGTTAGAGAATTTTTTTGTAAAATGGATTTTCAGTGAATTATATTCTGTTGACACATAAAAGTGTTGGAATTACTTGCTAGGGAGAAAGACCATTAAAGAACTGACTTGGAACATGGGACATGTTCCAAGCTGAGAGCTGAGAGAGCCTGAGTGCCAGGGAAACAGAAGGGTTTCTTCCTTGATACCTCCTTGAGGAAGGGGAGATTTCCCATCTTTTGAAGACGGGTGTTCTGAAGAGGTAGGAGACCAACAAACACAAAACGTTTTTAATTGAAAGCCTGAGAAAATGGAGATCTGTTAGCATTGCAAGCTTGAAAAAGCTTCTCTAGCCTTACAAAGGAAGGAAACAAGAAGTGTCGAGGGGATAAGCAGCAGCTTAAAAGAAAAAAAAAAAGGATTAAGAAGGGGCACAAGATGCTGTGCAGGCTGCACTGCTGTTTGAGCACAAATTGGCATCGTTGTTTGCAAATAACAATCAAGTCAATTGACTTAGTATTTATACTCCATCTAGAGAGGAAGAAAGAGGAAAATTGCAGAAGAAGAAAGCCACCTGTCTTGTGCTAGAGAAAGAGAATATTGGAGTGAAAATTTGGATAATGCACGAGAATTTCTAAACAGTTGCGACCACCGGTCTCTTGAAAACCAAATTGTGTTTCTGACTGAGCTCATTGCCGGGTGAAATGGTGCCTTAAAAAATTACTGAGTTGCCTGCCCAGGAGCCTTTTTTTTTCTTTCTATCCATAGCTACAACTCGAGGAGAAGACAGGAACAATGCTAACGAAAAGGCAATATGAAAAATGGGGGTGTTTTTGTAAATATGTGTTCTTCCATGTGACTAAATCAAAGATATACATGTAATTGCTATTCATTCACAGCATTTGTCTTGGTGTCCAAAATTCTGCATCCCATTAAATCATATATGCAGAAGACATAAAAGTCATATTTACCTATATATCCCTAGTGGAGTTTCTTAAATTTGTATTCCTTTCATGCAAACCATACACTTCTTATGAAAAATGCATGGGTTTTGTCAATAAGGAAGAAGCCTCCCTCTTCTTGTACTTCTTTGGCCTAGTTCCCCATTACACTCCTTCCTTACTAAAAGGTGATAAATGCAACAGGAAATGCTTCTTTGCGGCATTTAAAATTAACGTGGGGAAAGTAATATATTTTATTAAATGTGTATTTCTCGGTGCTTTTATGTAACAATTTGATAAAATCATAATGTTAATTGCTGCAACTGCACTTTTCAAATAATCTTAAATATTAATTTAAAAATACAAATAGCTACATAAGTTGTATTTAAAATGTATAGCTATGTAGATATTTTAAACCTGAAGAGACCTCTGATTATCTTGTTTGACCAATCTAACGTTGATGATTACTTTGATGTGAGATGTTCCAAAGCAAGCAGACTGTTTTTCTTCTTGAAGTCACGGCAAATGTGTATTACAGTTCTGGAAAATCCCATTCATTGATGCGAATAAATAGATGTTAGGTATTTATTGTATATATATATATATATATATATATATGCATGATATATGACAAGTAAACCCAAAATAATTATAAAATCAGGAGTCCTGTAGTGTTAGGTAGCAGGTACTTGTTGCAGACCGCCCAAGTCTGATCCACCTAACTTCAGAGATCAAGGCTTGTGGTACAGTGTTATCTTAACTAAATAAAACTTCAAACTAGAGGGTAATGATATACAAGTGGCTTCAAGCTACTGTTGTGCACTGCTATCACTGAGCTGTGTTGGGTCTTGAAGAACAGCTTATGGATCTTCTACTTCTACTGGCCACAGGATAGCTGGCAATTCCTAACACAGTATGTGATGAATCCATGCCCCATAAGTGTGTTTTGAGATTCTGATACCTATCCCAAAACATTTATACATGAGTTTGAAAGGAACTCCTTGGGCAGCATCTTTACAGCTACATTTCACAGTAAGAACTCCACTTGAGTTTGGTTTAATAGATGTGTTTATGGAAACTACATTTCTCTTCGGTCTTCTTTTTTTTTGACAGTATAGAAGTTAAGGTATTAATCTGTAAATGTATAAAGTATTCTAACTTTATTGCAGTATTGATTTTTCAAGCTTAACACTCATGAAGGAAATGCTAGTGATACTTTAGTTCAGTTTAAAAGGAACTTCAAAAGAGATTTCACTTCCAACTCAAAATACTTAATCGTGTGGAAAAAGGGCGCTGAGCCGACAGCCCTGAGTGTGCTGGTAGAGCTGTGTGGGTTTGCAGATGTGCAAATCAAAGGCAGAAGACTAGAGAAGCATGTCCACTCTAATTTTTGCATGGCTGCTTTTCATTAAGGAAAATACTCTGTAAAAGCTATGCATTAATCTTACAGCAGTATGAAGAATGTGGAAGTAATTTCCCTTACCCAGTGTTTTGATTTTAACAGTTTTCAATGTTTCTTTTCACAGTGCATTGATAATATAAGGTGCAACGGTTTAATGACCATTGTGTTTGAGGAAAACTCTAAAGTCACAGTGCCACATATGATCAAGTAAGTGCAATGCTCTTACACCCAGTGTACAAAAAACATCTTGGGGTTTTTTTGGTTGTGGGTTTTATTTTGTTTTGGTTTGGTTTTTTTTTTTCTTTTAATAAAAGCTTTAATAACAAGAAAATATGTATTTGGAAATAACTTCCAGATTCTTTTCCCCCCATTTATTTTGAATTTAATTAATTCTATGTCCTGAAGCATGTAATTTCAAATCTCTTCCGTGAAATGGTAAGGGTGACACAGAACACTAAACTCTCAATTCACAGCATTGGACTGTATAGTCCACAGCTGAGATGGCATGAAACTGAACTGAAGGGAAGCAGGCATCACCACAGATGAGGAGTTTTCTTCTGTTGATAAAACACAAGAATGCAAATATATTTACTGCTTCTATGTTGACAGGAGCAGCTAAATTTGATGCCACTATTGTACCATAATCACTCTTCATCTTTGATAAAATATTCTAAATTTAATTTTTTGTGCAGATCTGATGCTCGTCTTCATAGAGATGACATTGATATCTGCTTCAGCAAAACACTGAATTCCTGCAAAGTACCCCAGATCCGTTACGCAAGCGTGGAACGCCTTCTGGAGAGGCTGACAGACCTACGGTTTCTAAGTATCGATTTCCTGAATACTTTCCTGCATACTTACCGCATCTTTACTACTGCAGCTGTGGTACTGGAAAAGCTTTCAGACATTTACAGGCGGCCCTTCACTTCCATTCCAGTCAGGTGAGCTCTGCGTTGTTTCCCTTCTATCAAGGTTTCTTATGGAATTATCATGGTGTCACTGTTAGGGTTTTGGAGTCTTTTTAACCATGTTTCGCTCTTATATGGTTAATCTAAGAAGAAAGTTCTTCCTTTGTAAATTAAATCTATGTTTTTAGATAACTCTGCCTCAACTGTTTGCCGAGGCTTTAAGGACTAAGTATCAAACACATTTTGTAGTACCATTCAGGTTGGCACAAAATTCCTTTTTAAGAGTTTTCACTTAAATCTGTTTGGTGTTTGCTGTCAGCTGTTGCTTTTTCTTTGTTTATTACTCTCAGGTCTTTGGAGTTATTCTTTGCTACAAGTCAAAACAACAGAGGAGAGTACCTGGCTGATGGGAAGTCACCACATCTGTGTCGCAAGTTTTCTTCTCCTCCTCCACTGTCACTCTCTAGAACTTCCTCACCTGTCAGAACCCGAAAACTGTCTTTGACTTCACCACTGAATTCAAGGATTGGTGCGCTTGACCTCTCTACTTCATCTGTGGTGAACAGTCCTACCTCGACCTACAGCCCGGCCACCTCGCCTCCGCCAACGGGTAACAAAGTACCACTGGACCTTAGTAAAGGGCCCTCCTCTCCAGAGCAAAGCCCTGGCTCCATAGAGGACAGCTTGGAGAACCCTCGTGCTGACCTCTGTAATAAATTGAGGAGAAGCATTCGAAGAGGTATTATATATCCACAAATTACTGAATGTTACTTTTGATAAATAGGATAATCCCTAAGGTAGGCTTGAGTTTTATCAGATTACTGCTGAGATGTTGTTTCTCATGTCTTTTTTTTTTTTTTTTTCTCTTGATCACTGTAAATTGTGTTGTGAAACCAAATGCTCTGCTTCCACTTCTCTAGGGGAGACTGTGAAGTGTTGTTCATTTTCACTTAAGCACAGTGTTAAGTAGAAAGGGAGAAGGCAATACTTGATTTCAGTTGTGTTTCCTGAAGTGAAAGATTTTGGAGTTGTACTGTAACTACAGGAAGTAAAATATTAACTTAAAAAGAAATAGAGATGTAAAGACCTAACAGCTTCCACATGTTTACTTGAAAGGGCTAGTTTTTTCAGAAAGATTTAATAATTACTTATCCAAACAATTTATTTGATACATTAGGTACACTGGTGAGATTCATACCACCTGCTTCTTATTCATCCAGACGGTAGATGTCTAAAATACATTATTGCTCCTGTTCAAATGCCTGTTTTCCTCTAAAGAGTGTATAAGGCACCTTGGAACAGGTACTACTTACACAAGTCTAAAGTTAGTTGAGATAATGCTCACTGTGAGCATTTGGAATGGGATCATTGTACATATAGATGGCAAAGTAAGCGAGTAACTCTAATCTTACACAAGTGATTGTACTTAAGCACAAGTGTGGGCTTATTTCTCATTGCTCTTTCAGGTTGGAGGATCATCTTCTTCCGAATTGGAATAGACGTATATAATAATTTTTGGTATTGTTACATTGAACAGAAGATGAGGAAATTAAAAATTGCTGTTTGATTTCTAAAGTTCATGTTAAGAAACGGTCTTACATGGACTGACTTAACAGACTGAGAAATTGGAACTGTAAATCTGACCAAAATGTAGCTCAGTTTTACTTGCAAGTACTCCAACAATGAAAACTGATAGAACTTGAGGAAAGTACCTCAAATTCTACCAAAGACTAATGGAAGATTACCAAAGATAAATGAAGAAAAACATGATAGAAACAATGTATCTAGTCCTTACTGATGAATTAAAATAAATGTCAGGGTAACTAATTGGATATCATATTAAACAGAGGAGTTGTTTTTACAGAATGTAGTCTGTTTAACAAAAAAATCTTTTTAACAGGCAAGTTAGCCACCTTAGCATTGTAGACATCTATGTGTGCCCATGTTTTATGGCATCTATGCGTGCCCGTGTTAAAATGCCAGTTGGCTGTTACACTTCAACATTATATTTCTGTATGCTGGATTTTTTTAATAAATAGTGTAACAAAACATTTTCTTATATAAAATACAGCATTTGCTGTATACAGTCGTTTTTTTTTAAATTGTGCACTAATGTAACAACATTCAAATTGATGTGATAGCACAGCATATCCCAAAATATATTCCTTGCAATAAAATTAATTGTACAGCTGCAGTCTTAGGTGTAGCACTACTTGCTGTACCTTGTGAAGTAAACCAGTAAAGAGGTTATCATGACCTGGCTACTGAGCATTGTGCAGAGATATTTAAGTTTAAGACCTAGAAGTCTCATTGGGCAACATGAGGAAATGGCAAGAACCTTGTATAAGTGCTAAATTGCTGCCTGTGCAGTGTCTCCAGTCCCTTTGGAGATTTTCTGCTGAACAGTTTTCTCTGAGTTTGGGAAAATTTTCAGCGAGATAGTTCTGTTCTGCACAAGAAAAAGTCGTTTTGTCACCATCTGCATATAGCATGCTGAGGAAAAGGAGTAGATTTAAAAAGAAATCTCTCAAGAAGAATGGAAACAGGTAGTAAAAAAATAAAGGCTAATCTGTGTATTTACTAATATACATAATGTCTGTCTTCTTTTCTGAAGTTCTCTGGGTAAGGAGAAATCTTACTTAATACTTAATCAGGAGCCACCACCCTATTACAGTTAATATTCTTGCTGTGATACTTTCCTGTTTCCAAGAAAACAACTATGGCTGTGTCTAAATCTGAAATAACTGCAAATTCTATTTCCTAGGACATAATACCACGATGGGTTTTGTTGTCCTCGAACGTTGTCTATTTATATAATAGAAATTAAACTTTCTTTGCTCATTTCCAAAGTTGTAGTTTACTTTCAAATTTTTTCCAATGTTTGTGTTTATATATATATTTTATATATACAATGCTTATGCTGCAGGCACAGTTGTCATTCATATCAAGTGTAGGATGTATTTTATCGGCTTGTTTTGCCGATTTTGGAAGTAATATTCCTGCCATTCCTCTGTTATTTGTTGGATAAAATAACTTGTTCACAAAGTAATCTGCTCTCCACTGCAGTTTTTGATGAGACATAGTTACCCAACAAGGGCTATTTTCCCTAGCTTATATAAAACATATGAGTTCAAATACCATTATTTTAACTGTGCTTTACTGAATAATCTGCTGATTAAAGTGCAGTCTTATCCAAGGTATTTTAAAACCTGACAACTTGCTGTTTTTTTCATAGAGTTCTTTGCTTATGATCTTTTGTGTGGCCATGTTGTTGGTACAAAACATTTAACTCCTTTAACTCCATCCAGAGGATAATTATTGCTGAGTCCTTAAAGAGTTTAAAATATCGTTTAAAAATGTTATATCACATTTTAAATATAAACAGCTTTGTGTTAGATGACAAACAGTTCTATTAGGTACATATTGAAACACTGGCATTAAATGCTGTTAATTGTTGTCCACTTTTTAAATATTACCTTTCAGTGAAGCCACCTTTGAGTGGTTTTTTATCAATTCTTTACAGTTCAGCTTGTTCAACATTCATCATTTTTAGACATTCTGTCTTTTGGTGTTTGTAAACTGAGAGTCATGAATCGCCCACATACTCAATCTTTGCAGAGGAACTCCATATTGAAGACAAACTCATCTGAGTGCACTCATTTCTTTAAAATAGCGTAACTTAAAGTCCCATACCTTAGTTGTCTCTGACCTCTTGATATTTTCAGAGAAAATTTATATGTAACATAAGTACAGTTCTAAAGAGTTCTAAATTATGAATGATAATCCCAGTATTAAAATTTATTTTCTTTTAAAGCAGCAGTTCTAGAATCTGTGTCAGTGGACAGGACAATTCCTGAAAGCACCTCAGCAGTGGATGCCACAGAGCTTTCCCCATGTAGATCTCCTTCAACACCACGTCATCTCCGCTATCGTCAGCCAGGAGGTAAGAAACAGAACCACACAGAATCTCTTGCCTGTATCAGTTGCTTTATAGAGTTTAAATACTGCAGCTGTAGTCTTTGCAGGATGTTAGAAAGGAAAAAGTGATTAAGGTGTTGTTCTTGCGTTTTCCTTATTTCTCAGGTATTAAAAAATAAAAAGCTGTTAGACGGTGAATTACGCTGGTTAATTTGCATAGTAATAACAAGAGGCTTGGAAGCATATTGGGATTTTGGTATGATGAAATGTTCTTAAACAGCTCAAGCAGATGTGCTCAGGTTCCAGACTAATACTGAATCGGTCATATTCTCACAAAATTCTCAAGACCATGAGAGGCTTTTTTTCAGTTGCTAAGGGGACATATTTCGGGCACCATATGCAATCATGAAATATACAACACCCGTTATTGTCAACAGGGAGTGACTGTGTCTGTTTCTTTGTGTAACAGTGAACATTTACAGATGGTGTCACATTATTCGTTCCAAAATTTGAATAAACTGCTCAATTGAAGAGGAAAAGTGAGAGCTGGAGTTCCTCAAATAGCTCTCACGTGGCTCTTTGAAATCATTAGCAGAGCTGTGAGCTGCGTCCATGAACACTTAAAATGCTGTCTCATGCAGGCCAGATTTCTAGGCAGTTATTTCATGCCTGGGATTAGGACAACAAAATCAGACCTGAGTCTTCTCAACTGTTAATGAGTTGCAGAGACCATTTAGTTTTACACTAACAGTTATCTGTTATTTGGTATGTTTGTGATGAGATGGCAAGATTTGGGAGTTTGAAACTTGGGATCAGTGCCTTACTCCGAGTTCTAGTCAGAAGCAATGTTTCTATTGCTCTCAATAGATGAAGTTTGATAAATTGCACAAAATTGTACTCATCTTAGGCATTGAGCTGGGAAAATATGTGAAAAAAAAGTCATCATAAGTTGGATGTTATACGTAGTTCCCTAACAGAATTTTTCGTTTAGGTTAATTTTCTACAACATTTGGTTTGTAATTTATTTTTTCTCTCTGATTGCTCCTGATTTCTCACCTGGCACCTTTCCATCTCAACATTAATTATACCAACCTGGAAATAAAATGTAAATCACAAATACTATTATATTTGTATTTCCCTTGTAAGTTCCTCTGTCAATAGAAACATGAAATGTACAAAAGTACAAAAATTAGTGAAGATTTTAACTATTATTGTTGCTTAACTTAAAAAATATGAAAATTATGTAGAATTTAACTTCTCTCTGTTCCCTTTACAGTACAAACTGCTGACAACAGCCACTGTTCGGTTTCTCCTGCTTCTGCTTTTGCTATTGCTACAGCTGCAGCAGGGCACGGGAGTCCACCAGGTGAGACCATTGTGCTGTACAAAAGAAACATAGCAGTAAGCTAACTATGCCTCTAAAAGGACATATTTCTTAAGAACATATTCATCTGAATCTGCAGTACAGGAAAGACATGAAGCTGTTGGATCAAGTCCAGAGAAGGCCAAAAAGATGATCAGGGGGCTGGAGCACTTCTCCTACAAAGACAGGCTGAGTTGGGCTTGTTCAGCCTGGAGAGAAGGCTCCAGGGGACATAATTATGGCCTACCAATCCTTAACAGGGTCCTACAGGGAGGTGGTAGAGAGACTGTTCACCGTGGAGTGCAGTGACAGGACAAGGGGCAGTGGCTTCAAGCTGACAGAGGGCAGGTTTAGGTTAGACATTATGAAGAAATTCTCTACTCTGAGGGTGTTGAAGCCCTGACACAGGTTGCCCAGAGAGACTGTGGAAGCCCCATTCCTAGGGGGATTCAAGGCCAGGTTGGATGGGGCTTTGGGCACCCTAGACTATTGAAGGTGTCCCTGCCCATGGCAAGTGGTTTGGAGCTAAATGGGCTTTGAGGTCCCTTCCAATCCAAAGCATTCTATGATTATAAATACACACTGTTTTCCTGCTTTAATCTGCCTGTGTTTTGAGTCTGGAATCCTGCCCTTCATTTGGACATTGCAGTACAGCACCCGTAGTTAATTGGAGCCTTGACTTCCAGTCATGTGGCCAATACAAAAATACATGTAACTCAGTTATATGAAAGTGAAATTTACCCATAAGAGTGACTAAGACAGACTGTAGAGGTACATCCACCCTGTTGCATTTTCCTGCTGTGGTGATTTGGAAATTTTGGCTGATAAAGCAGTTCATGTCAGGAAAGAATAAAATCATCTTGTAGTCTGTTTATTTACCACCTTGCTCTTGGGCACTTCCGGCAACCATTATTGTGTGTCTGTTTGAAAGAATGAAGGGATGAGGATGTATTCAGAAATATCTTTTAGAGCAAAACATGAAATATAACAAATGGGGGCTGTACACCACATATATTCATGAAACTTATGTGATCTTTATGCCTTAGTTTTGTAGACTCTAAGGAAATTGCCAAACTTTACAGTGAGAAAAGCAATGACTTGCTGACTTAAATCAGCTGTGTGTTAATCACTCTGTTTTCAGTTAATTATCTATTAGTTGAATTCTTGTATTCTGTCTTTTTTCTAGTCAAGGTTATTACTGAATTACTAATTTCTTACATATATGAAATCAGCTAAACATATAGATCACATTTTTTTTTTAATTTGTATTTAGGATTTTATTTTGAAAATGAATGTATCTGTGTCCTAGGCCAGTATACATAGGAGCAGTTACACTTAAATGAACTATTTAAAGTGGAAAGCAGCTAATGCTGTCTACTGACTGAGGGATTTAGTGCCACTTAAAAGACTTAATTTAAGGTTTGAATTTATTGATTTGAAGTTGTAGCTGTTTAAGCTAGTTCTGCATAAAGGATTATTCTCCTGTGTGGTTTTACCTGATGGTAAAACAGTAAGTATGTTCTGCAGCAAATCTGACAAGGAAAGTGTGTGGTGAAGAGCCTCAAGAGACTGAGTTGGAGCAAGGCTGTTCTCCTCTAATAGTTATGAAAATACAAGGCTGCAAACCACAGCATAAAGAGCTGAATCAGCTGTTTGGTAACTTGATGCAATTAATCATGGTATTAAACTTGCAGAGTCATGCAGTTCAAGTTTAGGTAACTCAATAATTTTATTTCTTCCTCATGTGTATGTTATCAGAATTATGTAGGGTTTTTTAATATGATCTTTTTTCCCTGTGGACTCCTTTCTTATTCACTGCATGGGATGGGAATGGTTGATAAGTGAATCAGGTCAGTGAATCAGGTTTCGGTAGTGAACACGATTTATGACGGATTTTCCTTTTTCAGTTGGCCCTTGGCCTCACTGCCACAGACGTTGTGATGTATACCATTTAATATACTCCTGCATAGAACATAAAGAGAATGACAGGTGAAGTTCAGTGTTGAAAAATACAAAATGATGCACATGAGGAAAACCACTCTGAGCTGTACACCTCAAAGGATGGTGTCTCTGCAGGGCATTATTGCTTAGGACCAAGATCTGAGGATTATAGATAGTTCCATTAAAGGATCTAATATGCAGCAGGAGCATATTATGTGGAGGATATGCAGAAAGGTAAAGGAACAATATGAATTATTAGGAAAGGGGAACAGAGAACAAAGCAGATAAGACCACTATGCTCTCACAGTATAAATGCAGGATTTGCGTGTGTTTTGAAGACTGTGTACAATTCTGATAGACCTGAGTTGAGGGGTTGAGAAGGTTAACAATTTACAGTCAAGGATAAGTGGAAGTATGAAATGGCTTCTGTGCATTTGAAATCTGGAGAAGAGATGACTTGGAGGGTTGCTGGGAAAGTTGTGCAGAATCATGGATGTCATAGAGAGTTAGTAGGCATTTGTTTTGGGTTTTTTTTCTAATACATGAGTTATGAGGCGTTAGAAGAATTTAATCAGACCAAGGTACAAAACAAACACAAGTGTATGGGATTTTGTGCAGCAAAGATGGCCTGTAAGACTCTGCTGATGTTCATTGTGAAGGGAAAAGTCTGACCCAAGTTTGAAAAGTGGACAACTACCTGTAAGTGAAAGTTGTTAGTAGTTATTAGTCTGGAAAACTAGAACAGGTTCAGGAGCTGAAATCAGTTGGAGATTGTGGGAAAGTATTAGGTTAGAGTCATCTGTGTGTCTTCTGTTCTCACTGTTCCTTGAAGCCTGCTGGCTCCTGGCCATTCTGTTTTGTTTTGTTTTCCCAGGATATGATCTCTTAGCTCTTCTCAGTGTTCCATCATACAGTTCTGACTACTCGGGGATGCATAGAGGCAAGTAGGGTAACACACTCATTGGCAAGCCCTATAGTCACATACTCTACCAGTGCCAGACATAAAGAATATTTAAGCATCTCCTGTGGAAGATGCTGGCCCTAACATATTGTACTTGCTATCACCATGCAATGGTAGTTGTATGTGCTGATAAATATGTAAGGCTCTGAGCATCTCTCCTAGGGAGTATGATGGCTTTGCTGTTCTTATGGTAAGCACCTGGGGGAACACCTATGTTGCTCTTGTCTGCAGGCTTCATGACAGCAAGCTGCTTCATGGGAAGCTGAAGGTGAAACACTTTTCAGTACTTTGATCTCCTTTAGATATTGGTTCACTTTCCCCTTTGCATGCAATCTGAGTGCAGGGCACATTGGCAGTGTTTTCAGTCTGCTCCATCACCACTGTTGGGGATTGGTTCTGTGCCTCAGGGACCTTGACAGTATTTTCGGGCCATCCTCATCCATTGGGTACAATTTTTATCTTGGTGGATGAGGTGGACATGTAGGGCTAGCAGGGCCTTAAGAACATATGGTTTAGTTATCCACACAGCCACCCCAAGTGCTGTAGTAGGAAGCACCTGAGCTTCCTACTTGAGCTGCTGAAAGGAAGGTGCTGGGCACCATGGCATTTCTGTACAGCATGCAGAGCTTCCTGCAGTGTATAGAACTTGACTCTGAATCAGGATGGTTCAGATACTTACACCCTTCAGTAGTTTGTTTTTTTTTTAACTTGGTGATTTTTTTGCCATTAATACCATTATTTTACAGGTAGCTGCCAAGTTGTACAATTGTCTTATTGTTTAGTCCATCTGTCTAGTTAAATATTAAATCTTACATATCTTAAATATGTTTTTGTCTATTTTTCTTTCAGAAAATTTGGATATTACTTGTTTATTTTAACAGCGTGAAAGTGCAGAAAGTTAAATAAGCCCCCCGAGGTGCACAGCTTGGTGTTGCATGAATGGTAATATGCACAGTAAGGATAAATAGAGCATGTTGTGTCTTCTATGATTCTGTCATTTTACACGTCCTTTCTCTTTTGAGGGATGTGAAGGATGGCTCATGACTTGCTGCAGTTGTATTGCTCTGTCACTGTTCATAGGCTGCTGCATACATTAATTCTTTTCCCAGTTTATGAAAATAGGATGATAATACTAGCACATTCTATCATAGGAATGGACAGGTCAAATCCTTTATTCTCCAGTATTCTACAGCTTTCCTCCATGGCAATAAAATTCATTTTTCAGCAAGGGAAGAGAACATTTATGCAAGCATCCTTCTCCAGGACAATGAAAGTTACTCAGTTTTTATTACTGTATGCAAACTAGTATAAGCTCGAATTGTTGATACAGGGACACATATTTCTTATTTATTATGAATTGTTATCTTCCTTCTCATGACTCTTTGTCATTGCTTATAGCACTTCTGTTCACCTACGTGCTTCTCAGAGTGGTAGATAAGCAATCACATACATGCGCCTGCTCAGAGACACTGCTTACATGAGCTGTTTCTTCCCCCCATTCATATTCTTTGAGAGAATTGGTTCTTGATTTCTCCTTGAATCACACAGCTTCCAAAAGTAATACAGAGATTGTATAGCTGCTCTGCTCCAGGGTCTTTCTTAGAATATGGAAAAGCTCCTTCAAAAATTGTGATGCTAATGGTCTTGTCATAATGAGTATCCTACTAATCTCTTGTTTTAGCTTGGCAGTGAGAGTTGGCTAGTTCTTTAAGTGGAGCTCCAAGGAGCTGCAGTAAGCCCCATGTCTCTTTGGGAGTGATTTCTTTCTCTTGTCTCAGAGTCTGTCACACAGCCACTGTCAAAAAAAGGAGTGAGACTGCAGTGTGGGAGAGGAACCTCCTGCCAAAATACTCACCCATCATTTGTAGTTTTGCTGCAAAAATCCTACAGATGTTACAGGAATTAGTAGTATACTCTATACAGCACCCATACAAGTCCTAGCACTAGATAAAAATACTTTATATGGAAAAGCATTTCTTACATCTGTGGCTTCAGGAACTTGCAAATTGCTGGTTTCTCTTTTTTTTTCTCTCTAAATCTCTGAATAGTTGAATGGATAAAGCCAAATTAGCAAAATAATGCTATGTTGTTTTTATAAATAATGAATAATGTAAGAATTACAAAATCTTAGCTAATGGACAGATTTCTTCTTTGCTAAGACAATCAAACATGACTTGAGGAAAAATAGTTACACTGACTGTTTGAAACAGTTCTACTGAAAAAGGAGATTGTTTTGACAAAAACTTTAGTTCAAGATCTAAACTGATCTTACATACTCAGAATATATATAAAAAAAAAATCCTTAGTAGATTACTGAAAGAGCTTTGAGAATCTTTTTTTTTCCCTCAGCAAACTAGAAACCAAAAATCTCCCAACATGGAAAATAAATGTTAGACGAGAAGCAAATGCTTAAACCCAAACAAACGTGTTGTTCCCTCATGAACATAGCAGCTTTATTTCAGCAGCTCTGTCATCTGATTTTGAGCTGGGTACATCAGTATTTGCAGCATGCTGCATGCTTCAAAGCTGCCTTCCTCCTACAGCATGCCGATCCACGCTGTAGAGAATGTACCATTTTTCACAAGAACAAGGTGGCATATTATGGGAGAAGATAGGAGTGGGATGGAAGCTTGTGGCTGGCAGGAGGGCCTGGCTTCTTGTATAAGCATTTGTTTTTTTTTAAAGCACATGTGAAAAGGAGAGGAGAGAGTGAGAAAGAAGTAGGGGAAAAAAAGTCTTTGGGGGAGTATTTCTGACAAATATGATTTACATGTAGGAAAGTCTGCCCAGTGCTATCAAAGAGGAAAGATAGTTTTATTCTCTCTGATTTTAGTGATTTAAAAGAGCAATTAAAATAACAGCTTGAAACTTTGAAGAATCTACATAAAAATGAATTGCTTATACACTATCCCTTCAGTTAATTGCCTGCACATATCTCTGGTGCTAAATTACCTCTAACATATACCTCAGTACTGTTCAGGAGAGACAGTATTTCCTAGAGCTTGTTTTGCCACTTGTACCCTATCAAAGAACATTTCATAAGGTCTCTGTCAGTCAATCTGCAAATCCTTTCTTTTCTAGTGGAAGTATAAACAGCTTGGTCTCTCTTCACAAATCCACTCTGGTGGTTCAAACCCGATCTTAACCTAAATTGCCCTTGGTTTTAGTCTAGCAAAACTGATCAGCTTGTTTACCAGACCATTTTCTGGAATCATTTGCTTTTCCACAGCTCTTACAATCTGTCTGAAGAAGTGATCAGACAGTCCTTTGCAGCTGCAGCAGGTTCTCAACAAAGCGAGCATGAAACCTGCTTCATTAATCTGCTAGCTGCAGCTGCTGACTGCAAGCTGTGTTTCCCTTCAGAGCAGTTTGGCGTGCCCAGGCAGTGAAAAGTACCTCCTGGTGCCACTTCCACGTGTCACCACTGAGTAGTTTTTGCTGTTGGCAGTGGATCTGATACAGCCTGTGAGTGAGTTCTGTATGGATGGTCCTGCAGTTGTGTCACTGGGTATGGAGTGGTCAAATTCCTTTCCAACTCTCATACTATGTGTAAAAACTTAAGTTATATGCTACTTTCTACTGATAATTATTTATGCATTAGTGCATTAATTATATGCATTAATTAACATGAATGGAGGAAAAGAGATAGAGGTAGAAATGTGTAATCCTTTTGCAGTGTAAATGTTTGGTTTATTTTGACCTGCATATTTTTATATTTGTGATCACTACCAGGGATAAAACACTGAAGGCTCTTTCTGCACTTTGACCATTTCTGATCTTAAGCTCCCAAACCCCTTGAATGTGGTTGAGGATAAACACTGTGGAAATACTGATGTGAAAGTAGGAGCTACTGAAATACATATGGAAAGTCCTCATCTCCTCAGAAGTGCTCTTGGAGTTTCTCTGCCATAACATACCCTAGCTGTAACAGCAGTAACAAGTATCAGTGGACTTCTGTAAATTACAACTGTGGTTTCCAGAATGACCTATCTCTTGACAGCTGCATAAGCACCAAAGTTGAGCCAGATAAAGTCCTGCAAGCTCTCAGTGTGACACTTTAGTCCTGCTTGATTACTGTCACAGTATTAGATGGATAAAAATTAGTTAAATGTAATAATGTATGTTTCATAGGGTTTGAGATTAACCTTTCTATTCTGATAAATGAAGTGCAGATTGATTAAGACTGACTGCTTATTTGTAAAGGCCAAAATTGGCATGAGAAAGTTTAACAAAAGTTTTTAGCAAGAGCTTTTTGGCTTACTTTAGATTATGACCAGTGGTGCTACTCTGCAGTCATTCAGACTGCTTGCAGGCTCCCAGTGTTTTGTTTTTGTTTTGTTTGTTCTGGCATAAGCACTAATTGGAGTAATGGAATGACACAGCTTGTGCCAAATGATGCTAGGGTGATCGGATCCCACATTCCCATTCATGTGCCCATGTGTCTATACTCATAAGTTTGGCTGTGGCAAGAGAAGGCACTGTATGTGTATATAGTGTTGCCAGGTGCACTCACCTGAGCTGAATGATGTGACTTGGAGATGCACTATGCAAAATAATGAAGGCATACACTCCCAGTGGGATCCTGATGATCCCTGAAGTGGAGAAGCAGGTAGAAACATACATTATGCTTTAATTAGATACGGTATTTTCTCACTGTCTTGCACGCAGATTAATGTGAGTATATGGTTCCCTGTTCAAGGTTATCAGCTGTACTGTTCTGGGAGTGTTTTCCTACTTATGAACAGAGGAATAATTATATGGCATCACACCATTATGTTTTCTGAGACAGAAATTCTGAACTATGCATCTGAGTTAGTATGGAATTTGGTAAAGATGAGAATTAAGTGAGGTTAGTAAAGGAAATTACTACTCTTTTTTTTCCATTAGTAAAGGAAATTACTACTTTCTTTTTTTTCCATTATAAGAGGACAGGCAGAGAGAGAGATTTCCTTGCTGAGATGAATGTTATGTGAAAGGCATGCAGTATCTGATGACGTTGTCTGGATAGATTCTACATTGTGTGGATAGCTGGGTAATGCACTTCTGTATTGTGCTGTACTAAGTGCTTCAAATTATATCAGCGGTTACAAGCTAACCTTTGGAAAGGTATGTCTTTCTGTCTTTGTACATAAGTATCCATGTCTAAAGCAAAAGGAGAAAATGTGTATCTTTTTCTGGTTGATGTTTAGTATGATTGCATAAACAGCGCTGTTAGTAATAGTTACAGTAATTTTGCACTCTGGTAATTTTCTGGGTTGTAACATCTAGTTCCCTGTACTGAAAAAGCTTTGTGGAACTTTTCCCTTGTGAATCCAGACCTGAAAAAAAAAATGTGATGGTGATATCCCAGCCAATAATCAAAATACAAAGAATTTCATACTATTTAATCTGCAGCTCATCCCAGCAGGGCTACTCTTCAGAAGACTAAATTGGCACAATTGGCTTGCAAATATCACAGAGACTGTTTCTAAGCAGTTGTAAGCAGACCTTGTTTTTAACTGTATTTCTTCAGGTCATGGTTACTCACATCAAACTTCAAGATTGAATTTACGGGTGTCTAGGGTCCTTTCAGAGATGTGGAAAATCACAGGATCAGTGAAATTGTTTCAGGCATGCTTATCAATCCTGCTTGGGTTGTGACCCACCCCAGTGTCATCTTGCTGCTAGAGATCTAAGATCCCTAGGTCCAAGAATGAAAAAAGAGTTGGTGTTAACCTCTCCTGATCCTTCATACAGGACAACAAAGATTTTTTTATGTGTTGTTTTTGTTTGATTAGTGAGTACTACTTCTCCTTGGGGGGCATGTTTTAATGAGATTTCCGGAGCAGTTTTTGCAGATTCCTCAGGGAGGTTTGAGAAGCATTGAGACCTGAACACTGAACTTCCTTGGAGTTCCCGATTTTGACTAAAAATTCCCAGTGGAAAGTACTCATTTTTGTTCTCCATCAAAAAGGTTATGTGACAAATAAATGCTGGCGCAGGCCAACGAGCTTTCCTTTCTGGTGGCTGGAGGGTTGCCCAGATGTCATTACCAAAGTAGAGGTGGCCAGCACGAACATTGCAACCAACCCGTGCGGCTGGCTGGGAGGCTTGATGTGTGTGTTGTGCAGGGTCCGCAGGGTCTGATGACTATGCCCTAGCAGAGAGACAAACTTACTTGCTGTTCCAGTCTGCATTTTTGGCAGTCATTCACTAGGCTGCCTTTGTGAGATGTGTATGTTTTCTCCTGCTGGAGGATGTTTTATTGGGAAATGAGTAGTGAAATGAAATTAGAGATTAAAACTAATTTGTTTGGAATTAATGTCTTCTAATTCAATAACCTTGAATCTTACTCCTTTACTCAGAATATTCACCTACTCTATAGTTTATTTGGATAGACTTCTATTTTTGATCCTGATTTAGGAGCCCTTTGAATTTTAAAAAAATTGTTGCTTAGCAAGTTTAGATAAATGGCCAAACATTCATGTTCAAACTGAGTTGAATCTCCTCTTCCAGTTCTCTTAGAGCAGTAACTTCAAATTAAAACAATGTCTTAACGATTAAGGTCAGTTTTGTCTCCAGGGATCCCTGCTCTTTGGAATTAAGAGCCAGAGGAAAATCACTTTTTTTTTTTTTTTTAACAGAAGTTCAGGATCCCTTTTTGTGTGTGTGTGTGTGTGTACCTCTCTCTTAAACGAATGTCTTGTTCTGGTTTATTAGAGAAGTTGACTACTTAGGCAAGTATTTGCACTGGACATTTTCTGAGCTGTCTGCTGCACTATGTCTTGAGTATCAGTAGGGAAAACTTTCTATTTCATGGACATGTGCAATCAAAACGGCACTGAGAAAAAAATTCCTTCTTCCTCTGAGAAAGGGGATTAGGACATTCCCTATCCCTACCCTCCCCCTGAACAGGTCACCACAATCCCACTGTGATTCCTTGGATGGGATGGGTTGAACATGCATTTTCCAGTGGTTTAGCTGAGCTTCTATAGCAAGCTTCTGTGGTGAGGATGAAAGGAGCTGGAATGAAGCTGTGACCACTGCATGCGGTAAATCAGCCCTATTTTGTTGAGGTTGCAAGTGGGAGTTTGACCAAAGCTCTGTGTTCATAATGAGGGCAGATTTGTTTAGATTCCATATTATTTTTCTCACATTTGGGGCTCTGAATAGCATGGGTGGGTGAGAAGTTTGGGGAAGATTTTTTGATGGCTTTTTTCCTTCCCCCCGTAAGCCTGAATGTTGCTTACATAATTATTATTTGTTTGCATTACCGTTGAGTTGCTTGATTTGTGGCCCAATCATAAATAGTCTAGAAGCTGCTTATGAGATGGACGTTTTGTTCAGACATTTTTTTTTGTTGACTGGTGTGCATCCTGCTAATTTTTGTTTTGCAGGATACTCAACTATCTGTTCACAGATGGTATGAAGAATGATACCTTTGCCTCTTTGCAATTATCCCCTCCTTTCCAT
>VXBZ01011312.1:47358-77288 GCA_013399135.1 Heliornis fulica | reverse complement strand
TCTGGGCCCCTAAGTTCAGGAAGGACATAGAACTCCTTGAAAGAGTCCAGTGCAGGGCCACCAAGATGATGAAGGGGTGGAACACCTTCCTTCTGAGGACAGGCTGAGGGAGCTGGGTTTCTTTAGCTTGGAGAGGAGGAGACTGACGGGTGACCTCATTAATGGTTAGAAATATGCTAAGGGTGAGTGTCAGGAGGATGGATCCAGGCTCTTCTCAGTGATGGCCAGCGATAGCACAAGGGGCAATGGGTCCAAGCTGGAACATAGAAGTTCCATCTGAATGCAAGGAAAAGCTTTGTCACTGTGAGGGTGACAGAGCCCTGGGACAGGCTGCCCAAAGAAGTTGTGGAGTCTCCTTCTCTGGAGACATTCAAGACCCATCTGGACATGATCCTGTGTGGCTGAATCTAGGTGATCCTTTTTGGGCAGGGGGTTTGGACTTAGTGATCTTTCGAGGTCCCTTCCAACTCCTGACATCCCATGATTCTGTGATTCTGATCCACCAGTGACGACAATTCTCTACAAACCTTACTTGTGTGCCTAAGCTATTGTACTGATTTGCACCATTCTAGTGCCCAGAGCACACAAGATGCTGCACAGTCACATAAGCACGTGTTCAGAAATGTGTGTAATGTACAGACAGTAACATATAGCCTTCTGTTAAAAGTACTGTTCCATATATCATCCCACTTAGTTATTCCCTGTCCTCCATCCCTCCCTCTGGATCCCTTTGGCTTGTTTCAGCATGCTACTCTCAAGCATATAATAACATGGGTCAGGGTTAGGACGTGAACCGAGGGATAGAGGAATTATCCAAACAAATGGCTCACAGTGTTCTGCTGCTTCACTTTTTCTAGCAAATCCTTGGCCAGGGTTTGGAGAGTATTTCTTCCGCTGCGCTGTGGAATGAATTGGCTTCCTACAGTATCCTGCAATTTTGTCAAAACCACAGTTGTGGAAGTTTCAGGGTTGTTTTTTTGTTTAAAGCATGCACTTTTTAAAATTCAGAGTGTGGACAGTATTTGATATGTAAACTTGTCTGTAGCCAGAAAAGAGAACCCATTAAAATTAACAATTTGATCTAATCGGTGAGGATGTGCTTTCATAAACTGATTTTGTTCTCTTGAAATCATGCTAAACAATGCTTAGGAAAAGGATTCATTATTTTTAAATCTTGGGTCACACACATTAGGAGCCTTACTTAAATTCCAAGTAAATATGTAGTGATAATGCCAGATCTGCAGCCTTTTCAGGAGGACAGAAGGAACTAATTAATGTCTCTAGGAGCTCCCAAGGCATAGATAAAAATTTGGAAAAAAAATCCTCACAGAATGTGACATACACTTTTTGTTTTTACCACACTGAGCAAGAGGAATCAAACCTCTATTGCTCATCAGCCAAAACCAGCACAGCATGAAGGATGGCTCGTTTAGGTTTTCCATTTTTTTTATTTACATTTTTGTTCTTTTCATTCCATCCCCTTCCTCTTCTTTCCCCTGCTTTCCTCTGACGTTTTCATTCAGCTACCTACAACACAACAAAGCTTTTTGCTCAGAATAACAGCAGAATGTTCATGTTTACATTTCATTTTTCAAAAGTAATTGAGAGGAACAGCATAGGATTCTCCCGTTGTAAACAATAAAAACACAAATGACGAGGCAGACAGTCATTGTGAAGACAAGAGCGTTGATTGGAACGGAAAGGGCTTGTGAGGATAGAACTCCCACAGACTCCTGTAGAGATGGAAAAATAGGAAGGGAAGAAGAGGCCAAAGGAGAAAAAGTCTTTGTATGATTATCATTATCTTAGTAAGATGTTACAGCCTCAATTTTTTTTGTTTAGCAATACTTTCGTGTCTTTTTTTTAAAACACTTCATGTTATAAAATCAAGGTTTTCCTGCTTCTGTGCTAAGCAGATTGAAATGGAGTTTGTCCAAGGGGAAAGCTTTCAAATCTGCTAATGAAGATAGAGAGACTGGCTTCTCCAGACTTCCCAGTTTTGAATGACAGACGGGTGCTTGTTCTTGTTGGCTTCTTTGAAGATCTCAGCTGGAATGAATTGGCAAATCTTAACTCCCTCACAGGCGAGATAGCTTCCAGACAGAGTCAGTGAGTTATGAAGTTACCACAAGGTCTGGGGAGAGGATCAAGGCTTCGATTTTGAAAGTATAGGACATTATATCGTGCTCATGCCTTGCTCCAGCTGTGAAATAAGTTGTGTTGGGTTTTCAGGAGAAATATGTAGTTACTGATAGTGGGGATTATGGAGGACACCTGTATATTGAGAGAGTTGTCCAGACAAAGATGATTTCAGTTAGTTAAAAATAGTTCTATTGGGCATGAATTGGCTGATTCCATTTTGGAGTAAATACATTGGAATAAAAAATAAGACCAAAATTCCTTTATACGAGCCCCACTTGGATCATGTTTAAAGGATAAAGTAATAAATATGAAACCTGTCAGAGTTACAGTACGTTTATTGCAGAAATGTGAACAAATCACACTTAGGACACACTTACTGCATGAAAGCAAGGTACACTGTCTTTTAACTACATTTCACATAAACCCCTGGGATCCGTGGCCTCTGCCCTGAAACAGCAAATAAATTTCTGGGATTCTTTCTGATATAAACAGATGTCTTGATGCAAATTGTGAACTGCAGAAAAAGAGAGGTTGGCCCAGGGTGTGGCAGAGCAAGGGAACCCCAAGTGAGCCTTCCAGGTTGACGTTGGTCACTTGGTGAAGTAATCCATTTCGCATACAGTTATGCCCTTTGCATAATGCCATTATGCATTGAATAGTAATGCACCTAATAGATGCTGTGCTCTGGCCAAACGTCACAGTAGCGTAAGGGTTTGCTATACCATGACCCTCAGGGAACGTGAGTCACCCCAGAACAGTAGCCAAGCTTGCAGTCAGTCAAACTAATTAGCAGTACTCTGCACCCACTTCTGCTGGAGCCTGACAGGTCTTTCTTCACTGAGGTCTTTCTGCAAAGCTCTTGAACATACTACATCCCAGGACTCAGAGGCAGGGATGTCACATTTCTTATCTGTCCTGAACATTTTAATCTGACAACACATAATAGCTAGATTCTTCTTTCAAGGTTTCTGTATACTACAGGGTTACACAGTGCTTGGATAAGGAGAAGTTTGTAGTATACATGTGGAGAATTAGTCATTCTGTTAACATAGCTTGTACTTTTAACCTGATTATATTCCATCAGGAGTGACAGGCTATAACACCGATAGTGTAAATCAGGACTCTTCCCCAATTGATGACAGTCTCTTTGCACCTGAAACTAACTGGAACAAAAAATCGTTGCCCTTTTCTTGCTTCTTGAGGTAAGCCAGATTTACACCAAGCTTGGGGAAAAATTTTCCTGATAACCAGTTACCATATCTTTTAACTGCCTTCCACGTGTGTAAATATTTTATTGCAGGTTAATTTAGAAACACGTCCCTCAGCACAATTGTATGTAGTAGTCAAAGTGTTCTTTTCTGCTGGAAAATTAAATATTGTAACTACACAGGACTGCAACACTGGTGTGACTTCAGTTAACTCTGATACAGTTTGATCTGCTATATATGAGATTATGTAATCTTGTGTACAAATTATAAATATCTGTTTACACTTTGCATGAGAGCAGATATATTAAAACAGTAGAACAAACCCCATCTATTTTAAAATATTCAAAATTCCTTCTAAACAGGCTTTCATTAGATCTGTTTCTCCTCCTGGATGTCTCCAGTACAGGGCTCCCAGCAGGATTTTATCATTACTCCGTCACTTTGAAGTAATCATTTATAGCCAGTAGCAGTGGTAGTTTTTCTTAGTGTCTGTGCCCATCTGCTATTTTCAGTTTACTGCTGCAGTTGGGGGCAAAGGACAGTGAGCTTGCACACAGTATCTCCAATTTCTGTGCTACCCATACAGACATCCAAATCCCCTGACTCTAGCTTTAAAGGCAGGTTTCAGTCCCTTCCACATCTGGCATTTTTAATCCTGCATTCATTATTTCTTCTACCTTCACTAATTTAAACTCCTCTCCCTCAGAGCACTTTCTCTCCCAGATTTTCCTATCTCCAGCTATTATGTGAAAGTCCCACCAGTTTCTGTCTTTGCCCATGTTATTTCTTACTTGGTATCTCTCTGGTTACTTCACCTTGTGCTTTAGAGATGTCACCACTTGTTCTCTCCCCGTCTATTCTTCTTCTCCTGGTTTCTATGTAATACATCCCTCTCCATTTTCTTATGTTTGTGGTTTATGGATTGAAAAATTCTCACTCTGTAGTTATTCACAACGTGAAGAGAAGTAGCTAGAAAAAAATTTCAGTGCATAGAGCCTTCTTGCTTGTAGTGATAATATCACTACATCTGGGACTGTCTGGAAATACTGTGGGCTGTGCTTGCCAAGGCTGGGAACATGAATTGGAAAGCAGTCAGCTCCCTTCCTTCCCTGCTTGAAAAATGGCTTCCAGCCTGGAAGGCACTGTGGGTCAGCTGGCTAGAGCTGTCCCCAAATCTGTGACAAGCCCTGCCAGCTCCGGGTGTGATATTCAGGTGGGTGGCACGTTCCACCAAAGCTAGCCAGAGCATCTGGAGAACTTTCCATTCTCAAGTCTTCTCAGAGCATAATACTATGTAACAGAAAATTAGAATCAAAAAGACAGAGAAACTAATAAAATTAGTCCAAATGCATTCAGCAGAGACTGTCACGAGGGAGCAGTGCTACATTTATCCTGACAACTCATACTCCTCCTCCTCCCCTTCATATGGCAATCACAGAGTGCTGAAGCCAGCCTGCCAGTTGGCTTTTTTGCCTTGTAAGCAGGTGCATGAAGAGTTGAAAAACTGGCTCTAGTTGCAGAGCTCAAGTTAGGTGAGATTATTTTTACATGAAGTGTGTATGGTTATGTTGAAGTTGGATGATGCAACTCTGAAAGGGTTCCCTCTAGAATTTCTTTGTAGTTTCTCCATGCACAAATCATTCCTTTCTCTTCCCTTGCTCCTTTTCCCCCTCCACCCAGTGTTCTCCATAGTCCTTCTCACTGATGTACTCAAATATAAATTAGGTTTTCAGGTTTTAGCTCCTTTTTGTTTTATTGGGTTATTCAGTGTTTCCTCATATTGTTTAAATGAAAAATTGCTTAGGAAGATTTAAATAAGAAGGTGGGAAAAGCTTTTGGGCTTACATGGGGCCATGCCCAAACTTGCAAATTATATTCTAAAAAATTATAAACCACTAGTAATAAATCTACATATTTCTAGTTATACCTCAGCAGCATAGCTTTCTGTGGCCTCTGCTGCAGTCTCTTTTCTTCTGGCCAGTGATTCCAAATCCATCATCCCCTCTTTTTCTTTTTTTTACTTCTGTGTTTTTTTTTAACTCAGACAGAAGAAGCTGCTGCTGAAGCACTTCTCATACTGCAGCACAGCTTTCCTGGCTCCTTCTGGCAAGGGAATGTCCTTGCACTTTGTAAAGAGAACATTGCTGTCTAATCCTGCACATGGCAGAGATGAGCAGGCTGGTTATATGCTAAACGTAGTCATGCTGACTTTGGTGCTGTGTAGTTACAAAGAAGGCTTTTGCTTTCACAGTACAGGTGGGTGACAGCAAAATTAATACACTTCTCTCTGTTGCTGCAGTCTTCTACAGCTGGAAACTTCATTAAGTGGTGCTGAACTTGGTTCATGATGCTTTTGATTGGTTGGGAACTTCAACTTCCTATTCTTATCCTAGGTGACTCCGGGGCAGAACTCCCACATAACTCATCAGCTGTCATTTTTTCTATATCTGCACATTTCATAAGTGGTTTTGCAGTATAAATATTAAATTGACAGGGAAGAAGTATCTTTTTTCCATTACTTAATTAAAAGTTTAAGTTTTGTTTGGAAATCTTAATTTCTCTGCTCAAGTTAAATGAAAATCTAAATAAGACCCCCAAAACTTCAGGCTACTATGGACTCCACAGTACATTAAAGGTATATGCCCTCTCATGAAGGATTAGAGCACTCTAAGGTTAAAATCTGCCTGCTTGAAAGTCAAGTCGTTCTTGTCTGGCTGTATTCCTCCTGTGATACATAAATTTCAACTAGAAGTCTTTTTGGGCATTGAATCTCAAACACGCAGCTATTTAAAGGTAAGCCAGTGTATTGTGTTTATTCAGGTTTGCCAACCCTTGCAGCTGGCCATGGTGGAACGGTCTTCTTGTGAGTCTTTCCAACAGTGGGAAGAAATAATGAAATGTGTTAACAGGTGATATAACAGATAAAAATGTCAACAAGACAGACCAAAATTACATAGTTAAGTACTTGAACATGTTAAAGTGCAGTTTCCCATGATCTTTAATATATTGCTCATCACACTGGCATCTCAGTACCTCCAGATGATGAGCTTTAATGGAAAAGTAAATTTAAAAGAAACAGATTAAGTCTAGAGTTTTCTTCTCAATCACACCTTTAAATGTTTTTTTTTTCCCTCCTTGCATTATAAGAAGCAGCTGGCACATCTGCAGCTGCTGCAGTACCTCCAGGCACCAAAAAAAAAGTGATTTGGGCAGTAAGACAACAGCTGCAAAAATTGCACAGACATACAGACCAGGTGTGTGCTGTGGGAGGGCTGAGCTGTGAAGTGACATCTTCTAGTAGTGGTTGGGCTGGTGTGGAGGTGTGATGGCAGCTGGGATGGAAAGGGTCAAAGAACCCAATCCATCCTCTAATCCCTAATTAGTTTCTAAGGTCTGTGCTGATAAAGGATTGAGGACTTCCTTGTTTTTCAGAGGTTAGAGAGGTGTATTTTTCCACTGTGAAATTTCTTCCAAAGTCAGTGTGACTGGAGTGGAGGATAGCCCTAACACTAGGAACTAAGTATTGATACAGTGTGCCAGCATTATGAATTTTTCCAGGGATTCCAGCACCACTATCTTGCAGAGATTACTCAACATTTTTTACTGTTAACATACAGTGTGTTCATTCTCATTACTTACAAGACTTAGCTTGTCAGCATGCAAAACAAAGTGCTTTGTTTTTCCTGAGTCTGGTATTTGTAGGTGTAGCTTCCCCATTCTGATTCACAAATGAATTAACTTCTAAAATACAGACTTTTTTCAGTGATAAATTAATTTGCAATAAAGCAATACTTCCTGAGGAAAACAATCCTATAATGAAAACAATCAACTAATTATGGTTTGAAAAACTTAATTGGAGGTAAAATGGAGGTAATGTTCTTGAGACTTGCACATTTACAGTGGCAGGTGAGAATTTTAGACAATGTGCTAATTGAGTATATTAGCTTTGTCAGCTCTTGGATTTGTTGTCTGTCCAATGGTGGTATTTTTGTAGCATGACTAGCAGATGACCCAGATTCTTTTACATGGTGGCCACCATCAAAATAGGGTAGACAGAAATTTTTATGATAGTTGCTTAAACTTATGCTTCTCCTTCTGATGAGTTTCGATAGTTTCATGTATCAAATCATTTTCTTTTAAAAATCGCTGGAGCGAACATTATTCTCATGTAATTTACTTACATTCCTCATGCTTTCACTGATTAGCCCCATTTTCCTACCCTAAATAAGTAAATAATTATCTGTGTCTTCTTTTGCAAACAGGCTAAAACAGTTCCTAAGGGAGGCATTTTGAACAGTGGCTACAGAAAACTTATTTTTAAAACAAGTACAGTGCAGTACCCAGAACTAGTTTTTGTTAGGTTTTTTGCTAGTTTTTGAGGCACATGTAACCATTGATATTGATTGGTCTCAAAACATGATGTAGCTCTGGCCAAGTTGGAAGACTTTTGAGGGGTAAAAAGGGATGCATGTAACAGGAGGGAAATGCACAGGGCACTGCTGACAGGTGATAGCAGGGTATTTCTGAACATGGAAGTTTTGAGAAATAAGCTTTCTTTAAAAAGTGCTTTAAGCATGGCACTGACACCCCTTTCTTTAATGAACACACATCCACCTCCTCATCTTAACTATTTCATCTCTTTTCAAACTAAGCATCACCTTCCTTTATGACTTTGGGTGTGCTCTGATACTCCTGCATACCCTCAAGGGAAACTCATGATGAGGACCTGTATCTTCACAAGGGGTGATCCTCCTCAGAGACATATCTCTCCAAAGATCCTGTCGATTTAGGAGGCTGTCACAACAGAAGGGGTTGTAGCTGATTCTTTGGGAAAATTAACACTTCCTAGTTTCAATAAATTTATGGCTTTTGTTCCCATGGAAACAAGCAGGGACTTGCCACAAACAATGGTCTTGCTTGCAAGCAACTGTGTGTTATCAAGAAATATCTATGATGCAGTAGATGACTGAAGGTTTTGGGTTTAGTTCTCTTATTGAAATGGTAGCTTTAAGATCACTACCAGCTTTTTGGGTGTCCATTCCTTAAGTTCCCACCTTAAAGTTTGTCCGTGGTCCTGTTCTTTGATTCTCTCCGATATCAGAGATCAACAGAAATGGTTGTTGGGTTTTCCTGTCAGATATCAATCTGCCTTTGAAATAATTAAAATACAAAAGCTCTTAAGTGTAGTGCCAGCGAGTGTTAGTCTGATTTATTAAGCTTATTAGGGTTAGAACTCCTCCATGTGGAAAACAAAGCAGCCCTTTTCAACAGATTATGAGTTAACAAACACCAGAGTGGGAGCTAGATAAACAGAGAAACTCAGAAAACAGAGAGGAAAAAAAAAATGTCAGTATCAGCCTCACTAGACCATGGTCTCATTATTGCAGTTAATCTGTTTTTCTGCTTTTATAGCCATCACAGGAGAAGAGAGGATAAGGCATTTTGTGGGTACCGGTGAGATAAAGCTCTTCAGAAATCTTAAGTGATTTGCCTGTTTCCTCCCAGAAGATAAAGGTCAGAAAAGGAGATAAGTTGCAGTCTTTCGGGCTCCCAGTTTTGTAGCCTGCTTACCACCAAAGCTTTCCAAGTTTTCTAAATATTTTCAAACCTAATAGCAGAAAAAAAAAAGAAAAAAGAAAAAAAAAAAGGGCAAAACTGACAGAAGTGTATTTTCAGTTATTTGATCAACATTGTTAAAACAAACAGAAGCAATTTTGTTTTCCTTTGTAGGATTTTGAGCTGAACAATGAGCTGAAAATGAATGTGTTGAATTTGCTGGAAGAAGTTTTGAGAGACCCTGACCTTCTGCCACAAGAAAGGAAAGCTACTGCAAATATATTGAGGTAAATGTGTTTCTAATAATTAAATATGTTAATGACAACATTTGAAATTGTTAGGGGATTATATCATATAATTCATAGCATTTTTTTTCTCTAGAGTGTTTAATTTGGAAGGATTACTAAGTGTTTTACTTGTTAGAAGACAGATTCTGTTTTAATTCATAAAACCACCTTCCCAGCAGGGAAAATTGCTTCCTAGTAAAGCAGCAAGACCACTCACCATAAAACCTTGAGAAACTCCTATCTCAGTAACAAGATAGGAGTTATCTGCTAAACCAAACAGAGGCTAATGATAGCCTAATATGGCATTAAATTCTACCAAGACAATGCTCAGACCTTTCCTTATGGTGACACAAAGTCTGAAGGGTAGCTCACAGAGGGGAACTTTTGTTTAATCATTGCCTTGAAATAAACAACCTTTAAATTTCTGCATAACCAGAGCTATTTAGTTTTGTGTTAGAACACCTTATTTTGTTCCTTAGGGATGGTATTACAGAATTTAGTGTCTAATAATGCCAAGAAAGACAAGTATAAGCATTTATCAGTGAAAATAATTTTGTCTACTGTGAATATTTTATAGTAATTGATTTTCATGTAAATTGTTCTACGTTTCTAAGCAGCAGTAAATATAAAAAGACTGTGTGGTTGATAAAGTAAGATATAACTCTAAAGCCACATAAACTTACAATGTTTTTGTTAATGTTTTTGTAAGCATTTTGCTGGAAAGCCTATAAGGGTGCCCAGAGAGATGGTGGAGTCTCCTTCTGTGGAGACATTCAAGACCTGCCTGGACACATTCCTGTGTGATCTAATCTAGGTGATCCTGCTCGGGCAGGAGGGTTGGACTAGATGATCTTTTGAGGTCCCTTCCAACTCCTAATGTTCTGTGATTCTGTGATTCTGTAGTGCAATAAATGCAGTGTGTCTGAATTTTCTAAGACTGACAGGTTTCCTCATCACTTATATGAAAAAGAATATCAGAAGAATGATGGGAAAGTTGTTCAGCTGGAGGGATAAAAGTAAAACAAAAGATATGAAACAAAGATGCTTAATAGAAGCACTTGATGTCAGTGGGATCCTACATAATTTTTACCTAAACAAAACTAAACCTCCTTTTAAATTACAGTACATTCATCTTAAAAATAGTAAGTTTGTTTCATGTCTTTCCTTGGAAGAACAAACAAACAAGGAAAGCAAAAAAGATAATGGATTTTAATAACATGTGTGACAGCAAAGTTCCTGTAACATTGCTTACAGTGGGAAAAACTACTTAGACCTTTTGCTTCTTAAGAAACTAGGAGAAAATAAACTTGGATTGGCTGTTCCTGGCAGAGTAATAGAATAGATTTCTAGGTCTGTAATATACACATTTGTTTCCAGTTCTGTACCTAGTTTCTAATTAGCCACTTTCCATCATCTACTGCCTAAAAATTGGGATCTTTTTCCCACTTGCATCTGTCCTATGAAATGCTAGGTTTCTTTCTAGCACCCATTACTTTAGGACCTGAGCACAGTATATATTTCTTTAAAAAAAAAATTAACATTTTTGGAACAAGTTAAAATTCTGAAAAAAGTTTTTAAAAATTGAAAAATCGGGAAAAAGAAAGCAAAAGGAACGAGTAGTGAAATAAAACAATACTCCAAAGTAAAATTATTCAAAAATGAAAAATATGTACACATAAATTGAACTAAAACATAATTAAAATAATTTGGTTTAAAATATTTTGTAGAAACAAGTTGCATTTTAAACTAATATTAAACCTTACAATCAGGCAAGTGAAACATGGGTAGAATAACCAGTCCAAGATGTCAGTGGGGTTTTCTGTTTGAAATAAGTAGAGAATGTAGAATTCTTCATTCCAAGAATGAAATACCATCCTTGGCCAGTCTTCCATCAAGTTTTGCAGCTGCAAATCCTAATCCTGCCAGAGCCTTCAAACAATGTACTTTGGTCATAGATGTGATCATACAGATTCATAAGTATTTGGTTATTACTCACAAACTAGCATTGGAAAAGAGCCATTGGTCCCACATGCAGGGCTAGTTCATTTGACTGAATGCTGCATGGGTGTCCCACTTTCCTTCAAAATAACGCATGAAATTTAAGCCATGGCTAACATTTGCTATCAAAAATCCTTTACTGCTTTCAAGACTGGCAATGCTGCTGAAGTATATACATACTGGACAAGCTGTATGTGAAGTATTTCAATACTAATTCAATTTCAGTTCAGTTTCAATACTATTTCAACAGTAAGTCCAATAAGCATCGCTGACACAGTATTGTTGCCCCAGGCTTCAGTAAACGCTGTGTTCCATTTTCTGTAGCAACTGTGTTTCAGTATCAGCTGGCATTAGTGCTCTGTCCATGTGTTCATTATACACACAAACTGCCCAGAAATTTCCAGATTGGAGTTGTTGAGTAAGTAAACTTTCAGATAGAGGCTGTTGCATAAATACAGCTTTCATAATTTCAGCCATAGTTGAGCTGCAGTTCAGGGGTCATGTGGTGGTGTGACCCTGGCTGGAGGCCAGACTCCCACCAAAGTCGCTCTATCACTCCCCCCTTAGCTGGACAGGGCAGAAAATATCTGTTGAGAGGCTCAGGAGTCCAGGTAAGGCCAGGGAGAGATCACTCTGCAATCAGCGTCACAGGCAACAGAGTCTCAACACAGCAGAAGGGCAAGAAAACCAGAGTCAGATAATGAGAGGTATAAACCAGCTCTTAAAACACCAGCTCAAGCCCTTCCCTTCTTTGCAGACTGGACTTCATTGATGATTTCTCCTCCCCTGGATGGCACAGGGGGAAAGAGGGGGAAATAGGGAATGGAGGCTTCAGTCTTCAGTCAGTTCCTCATGAGTTGTTCTTCTTCTTGGTGGGGCATTTCTCACACTTTTCCTGCACCAGTGTGGGTGTCCCACCCATAGGAGACAGTCCTCCACAGACTTCTTCCACATGAGTCCTTTCCCAGAGGGCCTTGACTCCTCACCAGCTGCTGCAGCGTGGGTCATCTCTGNGCTTCAGTGTGGGTCTCCTGTCACTCTATCTCTGTCTCTGTATCTCTCCATGGGCTGCAACTGCTGCCAGGGGCTTGCTCCAGTGTAGGCCACAGCATCTTCCATATGCCTCTATCTGCTCCATGGTGGGCTCCTGCCTGGCCCAAATGCCTCTCCACAGGCTGCAGGTGGGATCTCTTCACCCTCCATGGGCTGCGGGGGACACCTGCTTCACCATGGTATTCACCACAGGCCTCTGGGAAACTTCTCTCTGCACCTCCTCCTCCCCACTTCTTCACTGACCTTGGTGCCTGCACCAAGTTCTTACATCTTCTCACTCCCTTCTCTGGTAGCAAAATGCAGCTGTTTGGGTTTTTCTCTGTGATTCCCAGAGGTGCTGTGTCCGGTGCTAATTCGCCCATCCTTGTCAGCAACAGAGTTTGGCCTTGAGAGCACAACTGGTATTCACTCTGATAGACCTTAGAGAAGCTTCTAGCTGCTTCTTACAGAGGCCACCCCACAAAACCACCACAGGGCATCAATCCATGTAGTCTCTAAGTTAAAAATGTTACTGCACAAACCGGAATTTAGTCTGAAGCTTTTGGTATTGTTCTCCAGCTACACCGGAGGCAGTTATTTGCCAGGCATGTCAAACATTAACAGTTGGCTGGTAAGGAGAAATTAATTCTTCAGAAATGGGAACTGCTTCAATAGCCTTATGAGAGTGTATCAGAGCAATTCTGAATTGGACACAAAAAATATCTCTCAACTAGCATGAAATACACAAATGTGTCATATATCTCATCCTGTCACTGAAAGGAGGAGCTGTGGTTCTTAAATCATCTCAGAAGATGGATTGTCTGGTAATTAAGAGTGGTTTCCAAGCTTTCAAAAAGCACTGTGGTTACTCCTGAAGTGTGTATTTATCCTGAAGATAAATATCCCACAAGACTATACAGTCAACTAAGAAGAGGAAATTACAGGATTTGATAAATAGTCCTCAGCTGAATGGAGTTTTTGTGTGTAACTGTAATCTGTGGCAGTCACTTAGGGGTGCACATTCCTTTACTCTTCCACAGGCTTTAATTTTTATTGCCCATTAGAAATATTTATAAGCTTGAAAAAGGCTGATCAAGTTGTTAGTGCTAAGCAGTGACCTTCTGTCCCATGGACACTGTCAACACACTCTTTGGCTGCTTCAGGAATTATCTCAGCTACTTCAGGAGTAAGCAGGAGTCTCTCTCATCTGCCATTTCTCAGCTTGCTAGCAAAGACTTCAGACTTTGTTATTTATATAAAGCCAAAGAATAGATTCTGTCAGAGGGCTTAGCTTTTCTGGCAGGTTGTAAATGTCCTTGCTCAATTCTGGAAATTATTTCATAAGGAATGAGAAATCAACAGTGGCAAAAGAGAAAATACTAGCGTGACAGCATCCTATCTAACAGTAAAATTGTATGAACCCAGTTAGCAACTAGTTTTCTAGTGCCAGAAGTTTGGGGTTTTTTGTCTTGTTATGTGCACTGAAAACAAAGGTACTGCTTCTGGTGAAAAAAAAAAAAAAAAAGAGGACATGATGACATAGAAATGGTTCTTCCACTGAAGAACATCTTGACTGATGCCTCCCATGGTGTTATAGCTAGTTGCAGAAGTATGCCAAAGCAAACACTGAACATGCTCTTCCCAAAGCTAGGAGAGTTCTGCCTATGGTTTGTCTCTGAAGATTACTGTTTGTTGTAGTAGGGACAAGAAAGACTACATTCCCCTTGACCAAGAACTGCTAAGCTTTATGCAAATGCTCCCATACTGAACCAAGACATTGTGAAGAGGAACCATGTTCTATGCCAGTGTTTCTCCCATATATTTTTCTTTTTTCTGCATCAGATTACGTATTTTCTATCGTTTGCCAACATTAGAGATTAGGCAGTGTTCTGACCATTGAGAGAAGGCCTGTAACGGAACAAAATTATTTGTTGAACTGTGTCCAAAAGTGATAATGATGTGGGGAGAGGAAAGGTATTTCTTCTCTGCATTAACTCAAAAAATTCTTCAGTGGCACCTGCTGTGTCTGACTGAAGCACATAACCACAAAACAAACTGTAAACAGCTGTAAACAGCTTCTAATGGAGCACTTTTTCCAAGGAAACTGCCTATCAGGATGGAGATGCTGTCCATCAAAGTTGTCTAAAGTTAGGCATCCTCACTGTTCCTCCAGAGACTGTGGAAGACACCTTCTTTTCTCAAACAATAACAGAGGCCACAATTTGCAGATGTGAATCCTACCCTGTATGTCCTAAAGATATCTAAAGTCTTCACTGTAAAAATGTGTAGAGATGCTACCAGGTATTGTGTTCCTCTTTTGGTTCATGTACAATTGTATGGTTTGGATGTTGTAATTTTGGTTTTCTTCTACATGGGAGTTCTTTTGTCCAATACTACCCTAAGGAGAAATGTAAATTAGCTACCTAGAGCTTTTGTACTGTTATTAGAAATCAATGTCTGAAGATTTCTGACAGCATATTTTTTTATGTGAAAGCACATATTTGTCATACCCAGGAAGGTTTGATGAAATTTTCATTCCAAAGGCTTCTCTAGGGCAGGATGAAAACTGTGAGGAGGAGTGAATGAGTTGACATACCCCTCGTGAAAATAGTCACTCACACAATTGCTAGGCAAGTGTCATAAAACAGACAACTTGGTTGTTCTGAAGAGGTGCCTGCTGCAAGCTTTTATAACTAAAAGTCCTTGGCATATCAAAACATATAGTCCAGCACAATTCGGATTTGACAGTCAACCCTCGCTCTAGGTCTTGACTTCCCTGCATTTCAGTTTTTGTGGTATCCTCTTGATTCTGAAAAGTAGAGGTATTCAGAGTAAGGTTAGGAAAAACATTTCTTATAATAAATTCAGTGTTTAAACACTTGTGAGAGAAAGTTCATGCTTTCTGACCCCACAGATGGGTATGTTCCATGTACTGTCTTCTTGAAAGATGGTAGGTACAAATGTTTCCTTTTACAAACTGACCCAGCCTTCGAGTGTGTGTCCACATATGTGCACATAAATTTCTTGGAAGGCCAGTCCTTTTGTTAACAGAGATTAGAGAAGGAAGAAAGGTTGGTTTGTATTCTGAAAATATGGTCAGGGAAAGACTGAATAGAATATGAATGGCAAGGAAAGTGTTTATGAGAGATATTGAGCTGCTTCATGCCTTCTTGAGTCATCACACAGAACAGCTGGTATTTCTTGCATGATGAGATTTTGGTGAGTGACTGGCAGGGTTTCTCTGCAGGATAAAAAAGCTTCTTGTTCTTTGATATCTGTTCTGAAAGCTAAGCAAACCTACTAAAGTATGTTTAGCTTGAGATTTTATCAGCCTTATTTACTAAACCCTGAAATGGAAGTAAAATTTCATTGATGATGAAGCAGGAAGACGTGATGTTCAGGCTGAATGATAGTGCATAACTTTGATAAATAGTCCCTTTTGGAGAGTGGTTCAAGAATTAGTTTCTTCTTCTTCCACAGAATAAATGTAAATTAAATCCAAGGACATGCAGAGGCCAAAATTTTATGGATGATCAATTTTCTGTCTTGTATGAACTCACCAGGAAATAAATTCAGGCTGTACATCTTACACCAGCTTTTATAATACCTTTAAAATATTTTATGTATTGTAAAAGAATGAGGAGACAGATGCTAATATTTTCCACTAGAAAGTTATTTTAGTAGTTGAACTGGTCAAGCATGAAGAATAGGTTAAATGAAAGAGAGGTCTAATCTTAGCTGTTCAGTCTAAGAATTGGAAAGTTATTTATTGTATATTTATTTCCTTCCTTCATAAGGATAACAATGGAGGTGTCACTCCATTCAGTCCTCCCTGAGAAGGATACAGTTAAATGGTCCAGCTTTCTCTGATAGTTTTTTTTTTTTCCACGTGGACCTGTGCTTCTTACCCAGCATCCAGGAGGTTCTCCATGGAGCACAATGGGAACTGCCCAAGCAGAGCTGATCAGCTAACCTATCTTCTGGGCCTCTGTTGAAGGTAGATATCCCAAAGCTGACAAATGTGCAGACTGAAGCTGAAGCTGCTATTGATGCTGTCAAAAAGTAACTTTACCCAGTCTAGATTTCAACAGAGAGCAGCTATGGGTAAGCAGAGAATTCTTATAATGAGATCACTGTGCTGGAGAAAAAGAACCAGTCATCTCCTTACAACAAGGGATTGGAAGTCTACATAAAATGAGAGACATCATGCTTCTAAGAGGAAGCAAAGATGGGGATAAGTTAACTATTTCAGCCTTTTAAGAATCTCATCATCCTTGTTTTATTTTGTATTAAGGAAATACAGTAATTTTTGCATCAAAGATGAGACATTTAGCCAATATAAATTTACATGTAATGAACTCAAATGATACTCTTGGGGCAGAGGGGCAAGCCTTCTCTTTTTTATTGCCAGGCAGCACTTGCTCTTATCATACAATGAGCAATACCTTTCTACAGTCAATCAGCTATGTGAGACAGCACAAGACAAATGGCTCAGGAAAGACAGGTTGTCAATGTATTTACAGTTACTGAGGCTGCACACCTGAAGTAGACATGCAAGATTTTGCACAACTTGCCTATCAGACAGAAAGTGTCTCCAGCTTCTGTGAGGAAAGGGGCATTTTGTGTGGATTTGACAAGGAGATTTCTAAGATCCTTTCTCTGTTTATCTGCATTTCATTTTAGCCCAGTCCTCCAATTTGGCAAACCAAAAGGAAACAACAGCAAGCCACAACAGAAGAACCTAGTGTACTAAAGCATTAACACTTCCTCCCCACCCACATAGTACAAATTCCATATCTTACACTCATAGCTGAAGTTTCCAGTCAATATAAACCTTTTCATTTAACCCTTTCCACAGTTGGTACATGTAAAGTTTGTTGGAGACTATGAGAAAATGCCTGGTCCAGATGCCATGCTTTTTGGAGTGATCTGTAGAGTTGGACCTTCTTTGAAAATAGTAATTTATACTTTTCTTGCAGTTTCAACTAATGAGCCTCTACAACTTGTACAGAAAGCCTGTTTCAGTACTTACCTATACTTGCAGTGGGAAAATTTGACTTAATTTTGAAAATAAGTCTCCCTGATATGAACAGTCCAGTGACTTTTTGCCAACCACTGGTGTCTTTATGTGAACTCTTTTACACACCAACTTACTTATCTTTCGCCCTAAATCTTTTATTTGATATATAATGTAAATCCCATCTATTCAGTGTTTCTTTGAGTCTGTGTTTTCCAGTTGAGTGCTAGGATCTTAAGAGTTATATGTCAAGATGCTACATCAGGGTAGGGGGGGTTTGATGCATACTTACTACTTCCACTAGGTTCCCTTTTGACCACTTGGTCAGCTAATAATCACCTGAATTTCTGTATCAGAATTGGGAGCATGTATTATTATATCCATGAAGCCAGATCAGGTACTTGATACAGGTAAAATTTGCTATCAGTTTGTTCTCTATTTCTTTGTGTGGGATGCTGAATAGGACAGTGTAGTGCCAATAAACCAAAACACTTCTCAGTGAGTCACTCTTCTCTGCATGCCTATTTTGCTGACTTTTCTTCACTTCTCAAATGCTGATTTTTCAAACATTTCTCAAAAATATTATTTAGCACATCATTTAGTTTTAAAAAGCTTGAGATGTAATTTTCCACCTTTCAGTTGCCTAGGATTATTCAGAATGGACAGCTTCTGAGTAAGTATTATTGTTATGGGATTGTGTTCTTGCATTGCCAGTCCTGTTCTTGAAAAGGATTTTTTTCTTCATCCAACACACTTTCTGGCTTAAGTCAAAGTGGGATAGATGCAGAAATTTTTTCATTATAAGAGCATCTAAGTACAGTACTTACTGACCTTCTGTGGTATATGCTTAGGTAAGACCCTAAGCCTCTGTGACCATTATTTGACCTTAAATGACTGGCATACCATTTTGTGTATTTTACTTAAAAGAAGACATTAGATTTTAGGTACCAGATTTATAAAATATATTTTATTTTTTACATATTTGATTGCAGTATCAGGATTTATTTTAGATAAACATGTTTGTCTATCTGTAGTAAGGCTTTCTTATTACCACAGACAATTTTATTTACATAGGATGTTCTTCTATTTAATTTTTCAGGGCTCTTTCTCAGGATGATCAAGATGATACCCATTTAAAATTAGAGGATATCATTCAGATGGTAAGTCTGGTCTCATTGAAATTTAAACATAAATACTCCTATGGAAGTGTTGTGTCTTTAAGTCAATAAAGGTGGCACAAAAGCAACTTTACTACTCTGGACAGAAATACTGTTGTTTTACACCAGGAACATACCTTTTAGTTTACAGAAAGTAGGAATTTGGAACTCATATCCAAGATGATCATGTCAAAACATTAGGATTTGGTTTAAAATTGCATGATAGAAAAATTAAAAGGAAAAAATACTAATATTTTTGAAATTATAAGTGTCTGCCATCTCAGCTGCCATCAGAACCATAGCTGGCCTTGAGTGACAATGCCTATCCTCCAAACTGTAGTCACCAACATTTTGTAAGTGTATTGCATTAATCAGGAGTGTGGGCAATGAACTAAGTGCAGAGTGGTTATGTGGACAGTAATGTGTAATATGCAGACTTGACCTGTGTGCTTACTCATGGCTTGGTACATCCCTGTGTTCCTACAATCTTCCAACCTGATGTTTACAGTTACATTGCTAGCAGCGTTATATTAACTTCTTTGCTACATTTCTTTGTAGCAAAGAAGTTAATATAACGCTGTTGAAAGTTCATGTGAAGTTCTTAATACCTTGTGCTTTGAACTGTCCTTTGATACAACAAAAGATCATTAACTGTCTACCTTCTTTTTGCAGCCAGATTGTCCAAAACCAGAGTGCTTTGAGACTTTGTCAGCCATGGAGCTCGCAGAACAAATTACTCTTTTAGACCACATAGTTTTCCGAAGCATACCATATGAGTAAGTGTTCTCCTACGAGTGACTGAAGTGAGTACGGTGCATGAATTACCAAATGAGTGTTAGACACTACATGAATTCATGCTGCAGAGGTTTGCATTGATAACAGGATAATGTCACTTGGCTGTTTCTGTCATTGCTTCTGACTACCCTGTATTTTGATCGTGTTTTGAAAGACTAAGTTCTGCTAACAAAAAAAAGCTGTGGCCTGAGATATGGGATGGTGAAGGGTGAATATAGTATGGAAGTGCTGAGTCTCTTGGGAAGGAGTGTCAAATCCGCTTCATTCATACAGCAGTTTAACATGGATATAACCATGTAAGCTGACAAGACAAATTTCAAATAAAGCCACAATGCTGAAAATTCAAATGGGGGGGATTAGAAGAAAACTAAATCTTCTTTATAATATTTACTGCTTCAGACTGCATTAAAAATGGTATAGTGAAATGCTGGAATTAGTGTAAAGCTGTGTTATTAGCTTATATCAATGTGGTATACTTGAAATCCACTTAGGCTACAGCTACAGACAGTACTGTGTATATTAAGGGCATTTCTGTTTGTTTCTTTTTTCTCACCCCTCAATGTCTAGAGAGTTTCTTGGGCAGGGATGGATGAAAGTGGATAAAAATGAGAGAACACCCTATATTATGAAAACTAGTCAGCATTTTAATGATGTAAGTACTCAAATATAGATTGCTTTCTAAGGAGGAACTTTTTCACAGTGAGGGTAACATATCACTGGAGCAGGTTGCCCAGAGAGGTTGTGGAGTCTCCTTCTTTGGAGACATTCAAGACCAATCTGGACATGTTCCTGTGTGATCTACTCTAGATGATCCTGCTCAGTTAGGGGGGTTGGACTAGATGATGCTTCGAGGTCCCTTCCAACTCCTGACATTCTGTGATTCTAGGAACTCTGTTGGCAAGTCTGTGACCTCTGGACAACTCTATTTTTTTAATTATTTTTTTAACAGTGTGATGTAACTTCTTATCTAGTAGTAACTGAATGTTATGGTCTCTTAAATCAAAGCACATGAAGATTCTTGTTTTCAAGAGCTGATACTCTGCATTTCAGTGTCAATTTCTTGGACTATAACATCTTAAACTACAATAATGCATTTCTGCTTGTAGAAGAAAAATTTTCTCCAGAGGCTGAAAATGTAGCACCAATTCTATTTTTTATCCCAAACCATATCTTTGCTTTTTACCATTTTCCTTGAATTTTACTTAGGGTCTTCCCAATCAGTTTTATTACTATTGACTTAGAAGTACTCCTTATTGCCTCTCTCACCCGTCGTTCATATCAGCATTCCCTAAAACACTTTTCACAATATACTCTCTATCATTTTATTCAGGGTTTTTCCTGCCTGAATTAATTCATTATATGTTAAAAGGGATTATATTTATGTGTCTTAAATTTCTTCCTCTTTGTTTGGTCAGATGAGTAACCTTGTTGCCTCCCAAATCATGAATTATGCTGATGTCAGCTCCCGGGCTAACTCGATTGAAAAGTGGGTAGCAGTAGCTGATATCTGTCGCTGTATGCACAATTATAATGGTGTGTTAGAAATCACCTCAGCCTTGAACAGAAGTGCAATCTACAGACTTAAGAAAACTTGGGGTAAAGTATCCAAACAGGTAAGAACGATTTGATTACAGCATGGTTTCTAGATCTCACAGGTCAGTATGTTCAGGAAACAGTGTGTTGAGATAGGATTCCTCCCATAAATGTTTCTGCTTTTGTAGTAATCTGTTTGCTGGAAACACCAAGTAGTACTGGTATTTCATGTCAAAGTATTTTGTATTTATCTTACCTTCTTTTTGGTATCATTAATACCTGTTGGAACAAGCTGATTTCAGTTGAAATCAGCAGGTGCCTAAGCCTAGAAATTGAGCCTGAAGTACCAAAATATTTGAAAAAAATAATTTAGATATTTTTAGATATTCACATCTAGGTGAGTACTAGCTATAAATACAGTCATCTCAGGTGCCTAAAATAGGAACCATGTTTCCCTGCCTGTGTAGAGTCAGTAGAAATATCAGCCTTTCTTCTCAAGGTGCTGAGGTTTTTGCTACCCAGTAGGAGTCTGTCAAGAACCAGAGCTCCTTCTCATATAGGTGCCTAAATTTAGATGTTAATGGACTAGATGATCTCCAGACATAGCTCCCAACCCCTGCCATTCTGTGAATATCTCCCCATAACCCTTACCTTGCTGCTGAGACTGTCAGCAGCATGGCTGACCCTGTGAGAATGGCTGCCAATAACAAAAATAAAATACAAAACCCCCTACTGTACCAGGGGGAAGAGTATCCAGTCTTTATAGGATGTTGGACTCAGTGATCCTCACAGGTCTCTTCCAACTTGAGATATTCTATTACTGTATGATTTTGTGTTCCCTGTTTTAAATGGTTTGGAGAAATTTGTTGAATTATTTTAATCTTATCTTTCTGCCATTTTGTGGAGGAAAAAAAAAAAAGAAATTATTTTAGTATGATGGAATAACAGAGGAAGGAGATCAGTAAGGCAGAGCTAGTCAATTGTAAGTTAGGCAGCATTTGGATAGAGGGTTTACTACCAGCTAAGTGGAAGATTTCAGATTGCCCTTTTTAAATATGGGTAACTGGCACGCAAAAGGTGGGATTTTATCATTGCCCTTCCTCTTCCCTATGTTTCTGCACCTTTTGCAAAGCACTCAAGCAGTCCAGGAAGTGAAATCCACTTAGTATACATTCTGACTACATTGCCTCCTCTCTCCAGTCAGCTTTATCTCAGATGTCTTATAGCTGGTGTGGTGTTCTTTTATTTAAGAATATGCTAAAAACCTTTGCAGTACAAACTTTTATATAAGAGTTCACCTCCAAAAGTTTTATGTTTAGAATTTGTTTGATTTTTAAACTTCTCAGTTAAAGAAAAATTAAACAGATTAATGTTGCAAAGTTCTCCAGTACTTACTGGAAACATAATCTGCGTGTTTAATCAGCCTGCTGTTTAGAAACTATCTGATTCTGCCTACAGCTTTCTCTTAATTGGAAATGCAGTTTCAAATATGACAAATTTTTCATGATTCTCTATGCTGTCTCAAGTCTATACCATAAATAGACTGAAAAGCAAGTTTATTTTGCTTACAAAGTAACCAGCTCTCATGCTGCCCACTGAAAGTATTTTGTGAAGACAGTAATGTATTTTAAAATACATTTTCAGCTTTTAGCAGAAACTTGGAGGAAAGAACAGCTTAGTGCAAGCTGCAAAACAGTAAATATCCTTTAGTGTCACTATTTCAGGATCCTCAGAAATGTGTAAGATCAAGTCTCTAATATTCTTGTATGCGTAGTAAACTAAATTGCTGATCATTATATTAATGAACTTGTGGTTTTTTCCTGAATATGCAGGCTAATAATATTAGCATATATACATGTTTTGTACATCACTGAAAGTAAAATCTTCAGTGCTGCCTAATCTCAATTTTCAGAAATACACTAGGAACTACAGTGAAGCCAAGTTTCTAATGCCTCTGTTACTACTTTTAAAAGGGGGGTGTAGATGCTAAGTGAATTACCCCTTTTCTAAAACCTAATTCCAGTCATTTATGTGCAACGATGATGACATTTGTAATGCATTTTCTTTCTAGACAAAAGCTCTCATGGACAAGCTTCAGAAGACTGTATCATCTGAAGGAAGATTTAAAAATCTTAGAGAAACGCTTAAGAAGTATGCTTCCCTACACCATACAATTCCAATTTGTTATAGCAGTGGATAGTACATGTTAAAGAGGACTTGGCTTTGATTAAGCTGTCATAATGAATATAATATTGGATGATATTTTCACCTAATAACCTTTTACATTCTGTTTTTATTCTATTTGGCTTTATTGTTTTGCTGAACATTCCATGATTTAGTACCCCTGATAGGCAAATATAACATCTCCAGAGAATTACTGAAACAAATTAAACTATTATTCTGTCTGAATGTTCCCTGTTGAGGTTTTACTTACACTGATAAACTTTTTCAATAAGTATGAAGCCCAAGTTTATAAATAAAAGCTCTTATTAAAAAACAGGATTCCAAAAAGTTGTTGTTCTGGGTAAGCAATTTAGGATTTAAGATTAAGTTTGACTCAGATCAAAGATCCACTCCCCCTTTATCTTGTTTCTGATGGTGGCCAGTAGCTGATGAGGAAGGTAGGCACAGGTCAAATGCAGAGTGATGTGTCATCTCCTATGTACTTCCAGCCTCCTGTAATCTGCCACCCTGGAAAACAGCCTGGTTTTTTGAACAGTACTCCTTGAACAATTTTTTTCTTTAATTGATGTGCCAGATTGTGTTTGACTGTGTGTAATTTTGGCACCCAAATTATCCTGTGGCAAGGGTTCAACAGTTTTTTATTGACACCAACTGTGTGCATACAAAACCTGTATTTTCCCAAACTCTGTAACTGGAGGTTGACTTTCCAGTTCCGAGTGGTCACTTCAAATGATCTTGAGAGAAGCAAGATTAATTCCTGTAATGCTTCAAAATATACGTAACTGAAGTTAGTAATTTTTTACTTTAAAAATATCTTTGGGGTGCTAAACACTTTTTTAAAAAATGTTTATACTCACAATATATGAACAGGTACTTTCATACACTTTTCAGTTAATGTAGTGCTTGCCTGTGTGAAACAATCACCCTCATAATATAAAAAATACCCAGAATGAAGTGCACTACTAAGTGTAGTCAGCCTGCTGCTTAAGTTAATGGTACATCCATCACCCAACATTTTTCTTACATCAGAGCTTCAGAAAACTTAAGTTTGCTGCTATTTCTGCTGAGACAAGAATCACCAAGTGTTGTAAATTACTGCATTAGGGAAGCAACAATCATTATCCCATTCCTCCTGCCTCTCCAAGAAAAGAAGATCCCTTTTCTCTAGGGTCTGCATTCACATTTTTCCAGGTCATTTTTGCTACCTCTCTGTTGTCCTCTTCCTTCTTTGTGTTCACTGTGGAGAAGGCCTGAACAGACTCTGACAGAGTGGTGTATATATCTATATATATATACATAAACACACACATAATGTTTCTACATGTATATGTTATGTAAGTATATATATGTGTGTACATTTGTACAAGTACGTATATGTATGTGCATGTATATCCATAGATATGCATATATATCTCCACATGTGCCTGCATGCTCACACACATACATGTACACTTGTTATATAAGGAAGCTTACAAAATGCAGAACACCAACCACACAGAATCACATCAATGTACATTTTTAGCTTGTATGTAGGATTGATTTCAGGTATTGTCTGTGAGCTGGGATTGAAATGTGCTCGAGGATGTTCTCTGACTCCAGAGTTTACCTTTCCTTCCTCTCTCCATCATGTTAAAATTCTACCTTTTAATACTGGTTATCTGCCATTAATATTAGATTTGGCTCCACTCATTTTCTAATTGTGGAGCAATTACATCTCAAGTGAAGTCAGAGAAGCTGTCTTAGAAATGGATGTAACCCACTGATTAGAAGTACTTTAAGTAGTAGTTTGTGTGAAGTTTCTAAATTTAGCTACAGACAGATGCACTGACCTCTTGTTTCGCAGTTGTAACCCACCTGCCGTTCCCTACCTTGGAATGTACCTGACGGACCTGGCGTTCATCGAAGAAGGAACACCAAACTTCACTGAGGAAGGCCTCGTCAATTTTTCCAAAATGAGAATGGTAATTTTCCATTCCTTACACCAGTTGTTTAATTATGCGAGTTAATTATTGATTTAATTACAACTCCTTCGAATTTAACTTTAAAGATTTACCATCAGAGATGTGCAAGTACTTGGCACCATAGGTAGCTTGTTGGAAGCAATTACCTGACCCAGTCTTCTATCACCACCTTCTGGTAAACTGAGTACATTTACATGGTGATTTTGCTTCCAGTTGGAGAAGTGAACAGAAAAGCAGCTGTATGAAACTTGCCAAGGAGCAACAAAAGGCTTTTGAAATAACTGAAATCAAAGGAATGTGGTGATTCACCAGTAAGCAATAGCCACAATCTTCAGGGGTGCCAGAGTCTATCTAAATAAGTATTTTGATTGGTCTTCAGCTCCCATCTACTGTTGCTCACAGGGAAGCATGGAAATTTCTAATCTCAGCTTAATGCTTAATGCCCCTCTTACAGCTGGGCATTGCAGCAGTCACTCAAGGCAAAGAGGAGAGAGGTTGTCAGCATGGAGAGAGGAGACAAGGTGGTGTTAGGCTGAACAATAAAGTGTTACTTTTGAAAAGCTAAATCCCTGAAAGCTGTTAGAAGATGATCTCTGCCCTTCCCTTCCCACCTCCAAGACTAAATTGCATAATTTGATGCCTCATGTGGCTTAGGTGAAATCAAGATGCAGTTATACTTACTCACATACCTGTGTTCTTTTGAAAGATCTCGCACATTATCAGGGAAATACGCCAGTTCCAGCAGACCTCCTACCGCATAGAGCATCAGCAGAAGGTAAGGCTCGTCTTAGGCACTGCTGCCTACTAATGAAATCAAAGCTGTTGTAGCAGTTAGTTTTAAGATACAGAGAGGGTACAGAGGCAGGTTCTCTGGTTCTTCATCCTGGCAGAAGGTCTTCATTTGATGCTGTTTAAATAAGCAGGTTTTTTTCCTCCTTCTCTATAAATTTGGGATTGAAGCCTTCAGGGGTCTGGGGTATAAGGGAACAGATTCAAAGGGAAATGTGTGCTCCTTGCCCAGCTGGAAGTGTAATTCCCCAGGGTATAGCAAAGTCCTGGGGTTAGGAGACTGTGTCTGACCCAAGCATCTGCTGATGTGTGCATCTTGCAATTCTGTGTCCCTCTCACGGGAGAGATGAAAATTTGCCTGAAGCTAGGCTGTGCCCTCAAAGAAGATTTCATCTAAGACTTCAGAATAATAATATGGGCTTAGGTAACGCCACTAAGGACTTGCCTGTTCAGAAGAGGCTGTACTTGATTCCTAGAGGGCTGCTGGTAAATCTTCATACCTTTCAAATGAGCTGTTGTGTGCCTCCAGAAAACAACATGAGGGGGTCTCAGGATCCAAAATTGGCTGAAGGAAAGAAAGAAAGGATGTGAGTTTTTGTGGAAGTAACATACTGCTGGTTCATCTGCATTTCCTCCATTCCAGGTCACTCACTATTTACTGGACAAGACGCTCATCATAGATGAAGATACCTTGTATGAACTGTCCCTAAAGATTGAACCCAGACTCCCCGCCTGAAGAGCCAGCTTTGCCTCAGATTTTAAAGAAAGCTTTAGTACAGTGAACAAAATCGTGCATGCCAAGTCCTAAAGACAGCAAGGGAAATATTGGGAAGAATGCAAGCTCTCTTTTCCAATAAGAGATACAAAGCCTCACAGCGTTTCCCTCACAGGCAACAAAAATGAGCATTGAAGGTGGAAGGCAGAAGATGCTTCCTACCAGGACTGAATGATTGCTGCTTTGCAAAGACAATGTTTTGCATAGGGACTATGGAAAATAGGGGATTTTCCAGTGAATGGGTACTCATTGTAGCCACCTTAAGTGACAAATTAAGGGGACAGGTTTAAATGGTGGTAATATACTCAGGTATATTAAGATAAATGATAAAATCAAGATGGCTGTGATGTGGTCTGGGTTGATGGATAACGATGCGTTCACTGAGGCAGAAATGGCAGTGGTGTCCTCATATTGTGTTAACTTCATTGAAAAAAACCAAGACCTTAACAGTCATCTACTATTTGGAGTGACATTAAGCTAGCATCTAGTTCCTTCAGATCAGCAGTTGTTCAAAATACTTGCTATACATGCTACCCTTTATAAAACATTACCTTCTTTAAATGTCTTTTCTAATGTGACTGATTTTACCTATAAATGAATTGTTAAATATTTTTTCATGAATACACAATGAAATCACTTACAGCATGGAAAGCAAATGAACTAGTTGAATAGCTGTAAATAGTTGCCAGCCTTGCAAGCTTCAGCTGGGAAATACAAGGTTAGGAGCTATGCCTGAGACTTGAGGAATCCGGACGTAGCATGACTGGGATGGTTAGTCATGTTGCACACAGCCCTGAAAAAGGCACTTTATTTTTTCCTGCACCTCCTGCAGCTTCTCTGACAAGTCAGGCTACAGAGCACTTTTTGGACACACTGTGGAGAGAAACACGTCTGGTCTGGCTGTGGGTAGTGATCAGCAATGAGCACAATGGAGTGACAGTTCCGTTTTGTGTGGAATCAGTGGTTTGAAAAATGTCTATTTTTCGTTTGTTCAGCCATTTGGCACTGGCTTAGCTCTAAAACTGTTCCCATCAGTGGCAAACTTGGAATGCCAGCAAACACACACTATATATTTTTTTATCTGCACTAGTAATTGTCATTTGCATACAGGCATATGTTTAATAAAATGTGCTATTTGTAAATGTTTTCAAAGCCTATGCTGTTGTGACCTAACAGGTAGATAGATGTCATTTCTGCAGCTAGTTGGTACTTTCTAAATTTTCCTGATCAAGAGTGGCCTGTTGTAGCTGCATGGAAAGTGAGCTGAAGTGCATGCTGTAAAGTGCATAGTAGTATAAAACACAGGTATTAGCACTGTTGACAAAAAATTGGCTGGAAAAGTGTCCTTACTTTTCCAATGATACTCAGCCAGTTAAAGAAATAGGGCTATATCTCTGTATACCTCCCTTAAATCCTCTCAGGGAGATAGGTGTTTAAAATAGGTTGTGACCTAGGCCTGTTTGATCTGACATATCTTAGCACAGTCATGATGCTTCTTAATGCTGGTGTTGAAAAATGGATCTGCCTGGCTTGTGGCTTTTGTCTTTATTTGCACTTTAATTATATTGCTGGCCCAGCCCAGAGCTGCACAATAAATTCCATTTGTTCTGTCTGAGTGTAACTGCTAGCATTTATAAATGTACCTTAGCAACTGTAAATTTCATTAAGGTTCTTCACCACAAGGACCGCCTCTTTGTAAATAACTGCATGAGGAAACATCACAAATACTGGAAAATTCCTCCATTAGAAAGCAAACAGCAACACAAAAGGAAATTCCAGAAACATTTTGAATAGTTCTGGCTAATGATTGCTGTAGAAATGAATGTGGAAAATGTACTTATAGAAGCTTTTTATTGTCAAAAAAGTGGGTTATTTTTCTTTTCATTAATGACTGACAAGAAGCTGATTGCATCCCAATGCATGATATGAAGAAAAAAGCATGATTTGGACCACAAAATCATCTTGCTGTGTATTGTCTGTACAAAAGCGGTTACCATATGGTAGTTTCATAAAATACTTTGAAGTAATGAAGAAACAGAGGAAAAGTGGTCCAAAAAGTGATTTCTTAACTTGGTTTTATTGTTTCCCTGTTAACAAAGAAAATGTGCAACAACTCTCAGTGTCAGTTGGCATCTCTGTTGTATGCTGTTAACTGCTGCTTCGATTGCCTGTACCCTATTTCACCAAACCTCCTTGATAGCTGTAGGGTTATGGGATACAATTCTTCATCTTAACTCTTTTCACAGATCACTGTTTTGTACTTTATGTATGTATAACAGTTCTTCAGAGTTTCAGAACATCTTCAATGCATTTTACCGCTTGCAGTACGCAGGGTGGTGCTGTGCCCATGGTGCAGTATCACGTGTGGACAGAGAAGAAGGGAAAGGATTAGACACAGAGGTGTTTTTTTTAAAAGTGCTGAGCATCCACATCTTAAAATCAGTAGGCACAGTGGTAGTTAAGCCCCTCTGACAAAGCATGCCAGAAGGTACATTTTGTGTCAGTGGCACAGTTCAGATGAGAATCACTAGAGTAACTAGATACTTGATTTGGGTTCAGAGCAAGAAAACCAAAAAAATGTTCCCAGTAATGTTTGATTTGCTGATGACTAGTACTCTTTTTTTTTTTTTTGGTTGGGGATCCACTGCATTCATTAAAAAACAGGANTATAGCCAGTGAGCCCTGTACAGTGCACCGGGGTTGTGGAGCTCCTTGCTACCGGCTTCTCTGTGCCACTCCACCACTGCCATATGATGCATGGAGACAGAAATCCCAGTCATTAAACACCCACTGTTTGCCTCTGTTGTTTTAGGGAGGATGTCTCCAGGTGAGGACTTTGTCTTCTGGATCTTGCTGTCTTTTAGGATCTTGTCCATTATATTTTTGATGCCATGGAAGCAGAGCAGACTTGGTTTTCTGCAGTTGGAGCTGGAAAAGCCCAGTTCATGGAGGATTTTTAAGGATCAGGGCTGAAGCACCTATTACTTGCCTTTCTTAGTTCCTCAGCCCTGCTGCACCGGTCAGATGTGACAGCAGTTCTCACGTTGGAGGGACTGCTCTCTGTGGCAGTCTCCGGACAGAAATGCCTCAGGATGTACAGGCTGGCTGGATGCAATGGGGATAGAAAATTTGCCAGCAAAGTCCAAAGGGAGTTTTGCAGTATTTTTTATTGCATAAGTAGCAGCCCGGATTCAGCCCGTAGTTATCTGGGAACCTGGGCAGCAGCACAGACACGTCCCCTTCCATGTGACAGAGAGCACCTGTCACACGCTGGTATGGGGTTAGAGTTGCCTTCACTCCAGCCTTCACTTCCCCACCCCCGTCCCTCTCCTCCCCACCCCCCCCAAACTTCAATAGTATTAAACGGACTGAGCCTGTGATTAGTCACCATGTAGAAGAAAAGATAGTTGTGTTGAACTTGCAGTGGCAGTAAGTGTATATTATGTCCCTTTTGGCTAGCCCTGTAACACACACCCCCAGCTTAACAGTGAGAGAT
>VXBZ01011312.1:34006-46201 GCA_013399135.1 Heliornis fulica | reverse complement strand
TAACAGTGAGAGATGATACTGGGACTGATCACCCTTATTCAAAAGCAAGGAAGAGGTCTCCATACTCTTTCTGCTTTGCTAGTTCTTAATACTGATTATTGTTCTGTAGAATAAAGAGGAACTTAGCTATTTAAAGTATTTATTAACTTTAACCACATTTACTTTGATTAAGGACATGTTCATTATCCCAGATTTTCCTTCTGAATTATTATTTATTTTAAGGGGTTTACAAAAACATTGTTTTATTTGTATTGATATACTTTTCTCTCTTATCAGCAACATTAAACCTAGATATAGGAATTAAAATTATCACCTGTAGAGACATTTTTACCCACTCATAATTGTTTCTCATTAAGGGCGAAATCCTTCAGACCTCATTCTGATAATACCTTAGGCTTCACTGAGAGCTTTTCATAAGTAAGTATTTGGGGATCTGGCTCTCAGCTATTTGCCTGTTACAGTCTTTGCCTCCAAAGGTCAAATGTCTCTTTGTAGGATGCTTTGTGTCCAATACGCTGCTCAGATATGGTCGTTCTGTTGTACCTTTACTTTTGAAACAGTCTCTGAAATTTTGTTCTTTAGGAGTGTGTTTAGATGTGTGTTTATTTGACAGATGTACCTATATCTAACATGTTGCTTAGTACAAAACCCAGATGTTTTTGCATGTATTGTAATTTATCTTTTGACCTAAGGGTATTGCTTTGTATTGTTAGTAAGGCATATCAGGCAGTGTGTTGTGCCTATATGCTAATTAAACTTTCTGTTTTTTTCCCTGAGTTTTGAGAGTCCTTACTGTATCTTATTTCCTTTATCCCTGTAGTGGTGAATAATTAAATCTACTCCTTCTGAATTACTGAGTTTTGAGCGAAACATGGGAGCCAGAAGGGACATGGTGTTACTACAGAGGGCAAAAATCAGGAAATTCTGGGATGGACCTGGGAAAGAACAGTTGAATTACTGCATTTTATTCTTTGTTCGGCCGTGCAGCATCGCAGCTGCTGTCGGCATCACTGGTAATAATGCTGGTGTCAACTTAGAGCAGCAAGTGACACCTGCTTCACACAAACCAGAAATGCTGACCCACTGTGAGGTGTACCTCAGAAACAACTAAACATGACATGTAACATGAACTGGACTGGCCACAACTCGTTCAGCTGAGAAAAACCTCTCCCCTTCCAGACTTTATTTCATTGAATATGTTAAGTTGGCAGGGACCTTTAAGGGCCATCTAGCCCAACCCCCTATAGAGAGCAGGGACACCTTTAACTGGCTCATGTTGGTAAGAGCCTCATCAAGCCTGACCTTGAATGCCTCCAAGGATGAGGCCTCTGCCACGTCTCTGGGCAACCCGTGCCAGGGCCTCACCACCCTCAGAGTGAAAAACTCCTTCCTAATGTTGCAGCTAAACCTGCCCAGCTTTAGTTTAAAGCCATTGCCCCTCATCCTATTGCTACATGCCCTTGCAAACAGTCCATCCACAGCTTTTCTGTAGGCTTCTTCAGGTACTAGAAGGGGCTCTAAGGTCTCCCTCCCCTGAGCTGTCTTTGCTCCAGGCTGAGCAATCCCAACTCTCTCAGCCAGTCTTTGTAGGAGAGATGCTCCAGCTCATGGCCTCCTCTGGACCCATTCCCACATGTCCATGTCCTCCTTGTGCTGAGGAATGCTTGACACAGCATTCTAGGTGAGGTCTCACCAAAGCAGAGCAGAGTAGAGGGGCAGAATCGCCTCGCTCGATCTGCTGGCCACACTTCTAGGAAGATAGAAGTATTAAACAAGAGTTTAAATATAATTTCAGGAGGTGCTTAAGGACTTCCTATTTCACTAGAGTATTTCTTTAGGCAAAAGGCAGTGAAATATATAAATAGTAAATGACATTGTCCCTAATCTCTGCCTTCTTTATCCTGTTCTTTTGGGTTTGGACTTTTGTCTAAACAGCCTTCTCTTGGCTGTTGTCCTGGATTTAAAGAAACAACATATCTACATCTTATAACCAAGAAAACATTTTTTATGGCATTTCCATCCTTTTGCTATAGGAAAAGAAGTCAGGGAAAAAAAAATGGCTTGCAAAGCGAATCATAGAATTATTGAATGGCTAGAGTTGGAAGGGACTCCCAGAGGTCATCTAGTCCAACCCCCCTGCAAGAAGCAGGGACACCCCCAACTATATCAGGTTGCTCAGGGCCTCATCCAACCTGGCCTTGAACAACTCCAGGGATGGGGCATCCACCACCTCCTTGGGCAACCTGTTCCAGTGCTCCACAACTCTCACAGGAAAGAACTTTTTTCTAATATTCAATCTAAATAGCAAAATAGCTATTAGAATTTGAGACTACAAAATTGGATTCCCAGCTCCTGTTACAGGCTTTAATTGCAGTTTACTGCTTTCCTATCACAGAATTACAGAATGTTAGGAGTTGCCTTTGTTGAACTGGGTAATTCCTTAAGATAGAATTATGCCACATCAGGTCTAAGATGGAGAAAAAGCAATTGACATATTAAAATCAGCATCTATTCAGTACTCTGTGACCTTGCAGTCACATTTTCCACAATCTTTTTACATTTTTGGTGTTTCATATAAAGACTGAAATTGACCAAGAGAGAAACTTACTCTTGAGGTTGTCACATATTTTCAATGCAAGAAAAAAACCCAAACTTCTTGCCAAGCAGCTGTGTTTAAAAGGACTGCATGGTAATTTTGTTTTTCCTACACTTTAAATCATTTCATTAGTCTCATGCCAAAGAGTTGGCTGGTTTTACATCTTTGCCTAAGGTCATCATCATAGGATCACAGAATCCCAGAATGGTTTGTGTTGGAAGGGACCACAAAGCCCATCTAGTCCTAACCCCCTGCCATGGGCAGGGACACCCTCCACTAGCCCCAGTTGCCCCAAGCCCCATCCAACCTGGCCTTGAGCCCTGCCAGGGATCCAGGGGCAGCCACGGCTTCTCTGGGCAGCCAGTGCCTGTGTATCACCAACATTATCATAAAAATTTCTTATTTATGTCTGGTTCTATCTGCTTTCAGTTTAAAGTTATTTCCACTTACCCTGTATCACTACAGGCCCTGGTAAAAACTTTCTCTGTTTCTTGTAAGCCCCCTTTGTGTATTAGAAGGCCACAATAAGGTCTCCCTGTAGCCTTTTCTTCTCCAAGCTGAACAAGCCCAACTCTCTCAGCCTTTACTCATAGGAGTGATCATCATCTTGGCCTCCTTTGGACTTGCTCCAACAGGTCCATGTCTTTCTTGTACTGGGGACCCCAGAGCTAGACTCAGGTGGGGTCTCACAAGAGCAGAGTAGAGAGGGAGATGCAGCCCAGGACATAGTTGACCTTCTGGGCTGCAAGCACACATTTGCCAGCTCATAACCAATTTTGTGTCCAGCAGTATCCCAAAGCCTTTCTCTGCAGGCCTGCCCTTCCCCTAGGCTTTACAGATACCAAGGATTGTCCCAGCCCATCTGTGGTACTGTGTACTTGGCTTTGTTGAACGTCTTACACAGTAAGAGCATGGGTGGTTGTTAAGAAGCTGCAGAAGCATGGCTGTTTTCTGTGTTCTAGTATGTTGGAAGAAAATGACTACTCTAAAATAACACACCCTCTGAAATGATCAAATCTCTGATGAAATCTGACAGTACACAGCCATTTTTTATCTTGACCATGGAAAAAGAGGGGGAAGATAGCTGGTACAAGCTGTTCAAAATCCTCAGCTCTGTAAATAAAAACTGAATTTTGTCTCGACTGTGCAAAGATGAGTGAGAGTTGTGAAGTCTGAACTATGCCTTGAAGTTGTAGAATTACAATTTGAGAAGAGCAGATTTTTGCTTGAAATTTCCAGTTTCACAGAGGACTGAAACAATAACCGAGGGAATGTTCCAATTCCCCTGACAGCTGGAGACAACCCTGCATATGTGGGTTGGTAAGCGCGGCAGACGCCACTTAAAATTTGTTTTCCTAGAGGTGGCAACTGCACTGTGTAAGACTCTGAATCAGACACCGCCCTCCCATAATAATGCTCATGGGTGTGCACATGCCCAGACAGATGGGTCTCTCCCACTACTCTTCCTGGAACCTCTTCATTTACACAGTGGGGACAATAAGTATAAATCATGTCTAGATCCAAGATATGTTGCACATAAATCATAAGTAGTAAGATTTGCAGACAGAGAAGACACGAAGTCCTATCAATGCTTTCGGTTCTGCCCCTAACTCTAAATATTTTATTTGTTCCATTTTGCTTACTGTTTAAAGTTCATCTCCAGTGGGGGAGCCATTGAAAGCAGCACACTTTTTTCCTTCTCTAACCATGCCTGCTGGAGTTTCCATTGCAAGAAATGCTGGATCAGTATGGTTGAAAGAGGGAAGGTCTCCAGAGCTCAACATACCTGAATATGTTTGCTGGCTGTGTTTCTCTAGTCATTACTCTTCCAAATTTCCCTATCTCTATCTCTCAGAACTGATTAATTTTACCATTCTGATTAATTTAAATTAACTTCTGCATTTTCAGTACTGTTTTAGGAGGGGCATAAGAATCCCACATGAGGAAAGGATGGTATTGGAGACCCAGATCAGTTTTGAGGACAAAGCGATGAGTCTCTGCTGGCAGCAGCAGCTCCAGAACAGAGCAAATCTCCTCCTCTGGGTCAGGAAGCAGAGGAAGTCAAAGTCTGCTCGTAAAGCAGTAATGTTTGTTCATAAATGTGTTCTCAACATATAACCTTGGAAGAAAATAGTGTTTCAGTGAAATACAACTACTCTTTCCATTTTTAAATGAGTCAAAATCTTCACCAAAACGTGATGCAAAAGCAAATTTCCAAAGGGCTGGAAAAGAACTGTTGCCCTTCTCACACACGTGATCTGCACTAGACAGTTCCTACCTTCAGTTTTGCCTCTCTCAATAAAAATATACTCATTGCAATACTGTGCAATGAACTCTGCAACACAGCTGGGAATATCTTTGGGATCACTTTTTTAGGCAACTGCACTGGCCATATGGTCTTGTTGCAAGGGATTTGGATATTCTTGCTTTTCCAAAGGGTCAACTCCCTTTTTAGGAAAACCTTTTCTCTCTTTGGCCAGAAAATCCATTGCTAATTATAGAGAACCTCTCCTATAGTATGTGCTGGATGTCCTGTGAAGAGCAACTTCAATAACTTAAAATAACCAGGGTTATTTTTAACAGGTTGGTTGGAGTTAGTTGAGCTCTTTATTTGGTAGACATGTATTAGCACCTTGAAGTGCCTTTCTTTGGAGTAAACATAACTTTAGGAGGACTGTTCTGTGCCTACCTAAGCACTTGGTCATGGTGAATTTGTGCCCATGCTTAGCAACAAGTATTTGTTTAAATTTCATCAGCTTCAGTGGGATGTAAGTGGTTGAATGCCACCTCAAACCAGAATGTTTTTACAGTTTGAGACCTCAGTAACTGCATATGCCCTATGTAAGTGGATATTGAACATCCACAATCACAGTGAAATCTTAGTAAGAGGTCTGATAACCATTTGATAAACAATTATATTTATTCCCAAGATGGTATGCTTCCCTGCATTTTAGGAATCTCAAGAATTAAGGGCCCATCAAACTTGAAACCCAGTGATTGCCAATGCATGAGGGGCCAGCCAACTGCTATCTGTAAGGGTGCTGTAGGTAGTGACTCTGCACCAGTGCAATGGCACGACTCTGACTCCAGCCACAGGAGAGCTGGTGATGGGTGTCCTTCCAAGCTCTTCAGAACAAACTCAGTATCCTCTAATTCCTAATTAGGTGCCTATCCTAAGTATGAATAACTAGGCTTATAATTTCTGTCCTGATTCATTGACTACTAATAAATTATTTCCCACATATGGAAATTTTACTTTGCAGACATTTCCTTTGAAAGAGAAGCACTAGTCAGAAAGGATTTCCCATTAAACAAAACTACCTTTGGCTGGTCTGTATAGGTGTCTTCCTTGTTCAGCAGCTTTCAAAACAAACTACAACAGGAAACAAATTATTGCTGAATTCCAGCTGAACTCCCTGTGCAGGGACAGATGGCATTAATATGAATAGCAATTGAACTACCACTCAGCTACTGCTACCTCTCCAGCACAAGCAATGAAATTGAGACAGCATTTTAATTGGGAGATTTCACATAAATATTTAGGTCAGATAGGGATGAAAATAAAGCACTATTTATGGATGGTTCTTAGCATCCCAACTGTTTCTGTAGCTGAGTTCCTCGCAGAATAGATCAAAGAACAACAGTAAGAGCAAGGTATTTTTAAGTATTAATGATATATTCTTCAGAGATCATAAGGGAACTCGCTAACACTGTTTGCCAGGTGTTAGCAGTGTTAGCTAGCAGGCTGAGTTTTGTTTGCATCTTCTGTTCTTCCAGGCTCTGAGCTGGCAAATAGCTTAAACATCTGCGTACGCCAGAAAGGCCACTTCAGTTCATGGTATCACCTACTTCAAAGTGAAGGTCTTTGCCTGCTCAAGGGCTTTATGAAAAAGGCAGCCTTTAGTAAAAAAATTAAAATGAGGTGTGGACCTCAGTTCCTGCACTTGGATTTGTTGTGCTCGTACTTCTGTACTTGTGCTGCCTCAAAAGATCCTCAACTGGATGATTATTTTTTTATTAGTACCAGGAACTTAGTGTTGGGCTGATAAAAAGCAGGTGTGGTAGAGAGGTAGGTAGTTTAAATTACTTGGTAGCCCAGATGCATTGATCTGGGGTGACTACTTTGGTTTTAATTATGGTGGGCATGCATGGATCTTATTAATCCAAACAAGTCAAGACAGTTTGAGGGAGAGATGTCTATGTTTTGTAAAGTTTTAAAAATCTGAGATTTGGGTTTAGGAAATTGCTGTGCATAATTCGAGTAATATTAAAGGAAGAAAGGAAAAAGCCTTTTAAAGTTTTGAATTTTTAAAAGCTGCACAGTACTGGCCTCTGTGCTCCCTCTGTCAGCCTCAATAAATGTTCATCTTTGGTGGGAGCAGAGCTGGGTGAATGAAATCAATTATTCTCTTTTTGCTTTCCAAACCACTGCTTGCTATGTCTTCAGTTCCTCACCAGTGTGTAACCATAGCAATTCAAAATTCAAATAACCTCTTCTTACACTTCACATTTCAGTCCCCTCTGCCTTTACAAAGGCTCAGGAGCTAATATCATGAATAAAAACAAAGGGGTGAGGGGGGGACAAGGGGCAAAGATGTGGAGGGAAAAACCCACTGTGATTTCATCTCATTCTGGATCCCATTCCCTTTGCTGTCACATCTCCACCTGGGATTCGTTCAGGTGGATCTATCCTGCTCTCCATGTCCCTCAGGAGCTGTTCAGGCAAGGCTGCTCTTGACCTTTCACTTTTGGCTGATACTAGATGGGCCTTGGGGGCAAAGCAGCAGAGGTGCATCTCGTTGCTGTTAAGCAACCATTTGCTGATGTGAACTCTTTCCCCTTGAGAAGGGTTTGAAAGATGATGTTGCTGTCACCCAACTGTTAGATATCCCCCTCCTGCCACATCCCGTTTATGTCCTCAAGGGCACCCTTGTGCCAGCAAATGTCACTCATGTAACCCAGTGAAATAGGATTGGCCACTGCAGTGATTATTTTTGTTTCCCTCACCTCCTTTTCACCCTCTCATATTACCTGGGCTACTGTCAGCGCACCAGCTTGTTATTCCCTTTACACTCTGGGCTCGCTGCAGGCAGCAGGACATCTCTACCTTCGGCTTCAAGGTCAGTTAAACTCTTTATATTGCTTTTCTTGCCTCAAATGGTAGCATTTTCAATACAGGGGTTATTAAAAATTAACTCAAAGCACCACAGGATGTGGTGTATCTTTGATATAATTCGCACAACTACTTGGTGCAGGAAAAAATGTCTCAGCACACTCTGCAGCTGCTTCAAACAGTCTAAAGGAAAATTAAGTGTGTAACAAAGTTCAGAGGAAACAACTTCTAATGGAGTGAGGGGGTTTTGGTGATTCTGATTGCAGGTCTCAGCACTGCAGAGATGTAATACTGTAAAAGAGTGTCGGATTGATTCAGAAAGGCAAACACTCCCAGCACCTTGGGTGGGCTTTGGTGGGGGAATTTGGGCTTCTGAGTCTCACAAGATCAGGTCTGATGGGTCAGAATTTCAACTGATAGACATTAAAAAATCATGCTGTTACTAAGAAGTAGTTTCTACTAGTTATCTGATCCCTGAAAATTCCTTGCCATGTCTTCTTTATGCATATATGTACAGACTCACTCATAGATTTTTTTTCCCCTCAGAAGATTATTAGATTTTTATGACCATACACTGACCTCTAGCATTAGAAGGAAAAATAAACTGAATTTTAGTTTATTTTTCACAGAGATATTCCATACTGTGATTAAGGTGCAGTTAGACTAGTGTGTGCCCTGACATTATTTCTCCCCTTCAGAGATGTTATCTTAAACCCAGAACAGTCAGAAAGGTTCCGGTCTTGCTCAGGGTAAGCTCTGAGAAACTGAAAACCCACCAATGTTGCTTTATGAGATGTAATGTTTTAATTTAGATCTTATCCTCTGAACCTGTGGACTGATACAGAAAACCAAGGGCAATCTAAACTGTTTTCTGGGCATCTAAAAATGGTCTCTCTTGCCACTTGTGACATTTATTGCTGATGTTTTGAGAGTGCCAGCAACTTCCATAGATGGAGCAGAGGAAAACTTTCCACTGGCATCTGTAGGCTTCAGCTCAGGCTAAGGATGACTCGAAGGAATCGCTTCTCAAATATAAAAGACCAGCCTCCTTCTCCTTCCACCACGTGAAAGTTCATCTCGCTACAGTGACACCGTTAGCTAAACGGCTTAACAGTTTAAGATGTGTGTGTACATTATCTGTGGTGTTGAGCCTGTGTGAACTATGACTCTGCCATTCCTCTAAAATGTCGCTCAGGATCACATGGTGTGGCAATTAATACCACCCATGACATGGTTCAAATATTTAATCTGGTTCTATTTCTAGAAATGTCACTGTAACCCTTGTACCTTCCTTCCTTCCTCGGCTAAAAGCATGTGTGCTACCTACTGTGAAGTGTAGGATAACCAATACCTGTGTTCAAGTACATGGAGAGAAGAACAGAGCTGACAACTTCCTCTTTAAAAGAAGGTCAGGGAAGTAAAGAATCAATAGCAGAAGCACTGTTTTTGTAAATATTAAACAGTAGCAGTAAAAGTTTGCAAGTTCCATAAAGGGTGAAGAGGGTTTGGGCATTTCAGATTATTCACTCTCCTCTGAAGTTCCCAGAGAGGGATGCAGCAGTGTCACCTTTGTGCACACCACAGGGTCTCCGTGTGCACTGGGACACAGTTGAGGCACTCTGAGCACACTGGAACCTCTGAATCAAATGTCCTGGAGACCCTCCACAGCCCCTGGCCAGAGCAGCACAGGACATTTGGCTATGTCAGAGTTTTCTTAAACTGTTGATTTGAAAGGTGGTTTGTTTGGTGTTTTTGAGTTGGTGAGTGACCTCCTGTATAAAAGGCTTACTTCTTCTGGAGAGTTACCCTCACCTTCAGCAGAGGCTTTAATCTACATGTACTGTGAATAAGAGGGAAAGATGGCTTAAGGCCTTGAAATAAAAAATATCTACTTTTTTTTTTTTTTTCCATCCTGGGGCTCAAAACGTAGTTTCAAAAAACACCCCCCCACACACACACACACCTTAAATGGTACTTGCAATCCTTTGGACTATTTCTCAGCCAGCACCAGATTTCCAGTAGTGACTCCTCCTAAATCTTCCTGCCAGCTCTTCTCTCTTCCTTTGGTGCATGGTAGGTGACACATATATTAACATGGAGTTTTAAAAACAATATACACTCCTGGCAAGATTAATGTCCTGAAGCCTGGTTACAGGTAGCTGAGCACGTCTTGCAGTTGATCAGTGAGATAAAGGCTATGACCTCTAAGATCCATGACCTTTCAGACAGGTGCTGCTGATTCACTGGCCGTAAGTCATCACGGCATGTGGGAATACAGCTTTGGAAAAGGCAACGCAAATTTGACTCTGAATCTGTTTACCTTTTATGGTGCCACTGGGACGAGAGAATTGGAATGAAGACATCTTGTTTTTCAGACACTGGAGGCTGCAGGCTGTACAGTTTAGTTGCTTCTACTTTGAGTCAGCATTGTCCTATTCACCACAGACACTGGTCACAAAGATGACTTCCAAGGAGTTAATCAGAAGAGTTCACTGTAGGAGGGAACGTGATGTATAGAGGACACACCACAACTGTTCCTGAGACAGTTGCTCCATGTTTCTTCTCTCCTGTACAGCAGTATTTTAGGTTTCTCCAAGTGATAGTACAGGTAGAAACAGTCTTGGAAATAAAACTTCGAATGACCTGTTGTCAGTGACAAATTCTACTCACAGAGCTACTGAGCTGTGATCCATGCTCTATTCTTGAGCCAAAGGCATGTGTAATCCTGGAGGCATACAAACAACATCTTAACTAGCCATCATAAGGCAAAGCTGCTACCCAAAGTATGAGCACAATGGCATAATGAGGGGGAAATGTGCAAGGCAAATTGTCCAAGTATTTTATAAAGCTGTTAAACTGCAATATCTGAAGCATTCAAAGTGTCTTGTGGCACACTTGGCTAGTAAGAAAAAACCCAAAACCTTCCCTGACACTTCACCTGTAGAAAATCAACCTGATGCTGGATACCAGCTCAGACATTTATCTTACACGCCACCTTCACCAGTTAAAGGATGCCCAGTTGTGAGCACTTATGAAGACCATGCTGTCTGTGAAAGAAAGACAGACACGTTGTTAGTGCAGTGTGACAGTAGAGTAGATCAGTCCTGATTGTGTTCAGGAGATAGATTGTTTCAGTAGGACCATTGCATGAGAGCCATCAACCTTGGCACTCACATTAGAGACAGTAAGCCAAAGCCGGCAGCGATGCCCTGTGCAGCAAAGGTAGGTGCACCATCCCAGTTCCAGCACGGGCTGGCACTGCAGTGCTCATGAGGTCCTTCCCTTCTATTTCAGCCATCTGCTAAAGAATTTGAGAAGCTCATGCTCTTCTCTCCCTAATATTTCCTGCATACCCTTCTTTCCATCAAGCCCACAACAAGGTCAATGCTGTCCTAGTCTGTGGACTTGAGCAAATTCTCCAATCTGTAAATTTCCCCACTGCAAAGTACCAATTCTTATTCATTCACTCCAGACTGCTGTGCCTCCTGATGTGTCTTCTGCTGATCTGCATACAGAACAGTCATTGTGCTCCAGCTTTGTCAGAGACAGTTCAGTTTAGATCACATCTCAGAGTGTTTCTTACACCATGTGCCAAAATCCCTATATCATCAAAATAGCAGTGAAGAATGAAGAAGCTGTCTGACTCTTGATGTGCCTATATATTAATTTTTTGGGAAGAAAAAAAAAAAGTCTTATTACTACCAGAGTATCACCTAAGTGACACATGCTTGAAGTCTCCTGCCATGAATCCTAAGAATTGTATTTAAATATATTTTAAAAAAATTAAGATTTATACCTCAAAAAGTCTAATAGCATACACCTTAGACCTTGTTTGGGCAACTGAAGAGGAGATGCTCACAGAACTAAAAATCAGTGCAGGTTAAATGCAGCTAATTCCTTCTTATGTGCTACAGAAATAAAGTCCAAATTCAAGTGTAGTTGCTGGTGCATTGCAAGATCTTGAAAATTCCAAAAGGCTGGTGCAGTTATAAACCACTTAGCAGAGAAAAAAAACCAAAACAACAAACAAGTAGAAGACCAGAAACTGTAACTGGGAATCACTTAAGTATATTTTATCAGTACATTTTGAACACCAGAGAAAAATTCTCTGCTTATTGGAAGCATTCCAGTTTAGAGGGAAAGGCCCCAAAGGGCCAAAAGGCCAAGGGAATTACCATGACGTACATTTCTAGTGAACTAGTGTGGTCCCAAGGGGCTGATACTGTCTCCAAATGCACAGGCTGTTTAGGAGAGATACTCTGCCTGCTGGGGACCTGGGGTGACCACTAGCATTCTGGTATCAGGGGATGCTGAGAATGAAACAAATGGAAATAGTTCAGGGTAGAGAATCTGGTAAGAGTAATAACAAAGGCTAGTGGTTCAAACTGAAAACAAACAAATGCAGGCAAGAAATGGTTTGGGATTTACTTTTTAAAAATTCAGGTTGATTAAGTCTTGGAAATCCTTTATCTTCACAGAATCACAG
>VXBZ01011312.1:9317-33839 GCA_013399135.1 Heliornis fulica | reverse complement strand
CAGCTCCCTCAGCCTGTCCTCAGAAGGAAGGTGTTCCACTTCCTTCAATACTCCAGGTGGGGTCTCACCAGAGCAGAGTAGAGGGGGAGAAGGACCTCTCTTGACCTACTAGCCACCCCTCTTCTAAATACACGCAGGATGCCTTTGGCCTTCCTGGCCATGAGGGCACACTGCTGGCTCATGATCATCCTGCTGATCTTCTCCAGATCATACCCTCTCTAGATAGTTCTGACTGCAAGACAGATGATTGCCCAAGGCAGACATTTTCCTTCCTGCACACCTTATCAGTGCAGGCAAGCACTCAATTCCTTTTCAAGGGTTAAAACCAATAATCACAAAAGTTCTTCTGATCTTGAAAAAAAGCGTATTTTCCCCTTCCCAGCTGCGCTATGGTAGCAGTATAGGCATCCATGGGAATATGGATTTTCTATCATCATGAGAACAAGGGAAGATCCCGAGGAAACTCCTACAAAAGAGGAGTGTGCTTTTTCATTCTTTAGGCTGTGAGTGGTTAAAACCCCCTGATGGAAGTGAGAAACTTGTAGTGGAGGCCTAATGATAGTGCAACCTGAATCACAGCATGGTATGTCTGGTAAAGTGTTCTCAGAAAAACCTTTCGCCTCTGAGAACACCTTTGGCTGGGATAATTACATTTCTCTGAATCCACAGAGGGGGTGATGGTGCAAACATATTGTTANCCAAATAAAATTTTGTGTTCATTATGTATGCTCATTATGTAAAATCTTCATTTGCTGAGCTTGTACACCATGTTTTTGTACAAGTCTATTTGAGCTATTTTTATTATATGTGGACTACCTGTACAAGCCCTAACGTGGACTCAGTTTGTGCTGCAGTATTATATATGCATTTACATTCAGAACCACAGCCCACCCTTGTGGCAAGAGGTGTTTATTGAATTAGAAGTTATTTTGATAAAAAGGATTACAGTCACCTTTCCACAGCACTCCAGAAAATGTTTTTCTTCTCATAAGAAATTCTAACTTTCATGTTCCCCTAGACCCTTGGCATTTGACATTCGCAAATGATGGTCCCTGCGATGGCAATGCCACAACACAGTCAGAAGGTCCTACCTAAGGAGCAGAAGATCAGGCCAGCTGTCGTCTCCCAGTTCCTGCAGGCAGCAGCCACGTGATGCTTTGATTGATGCTTGTCAGGTCACCTTCTCAGCAGAGTCACCTTTTCTGCAGGAGTGACTGGGTTTTAAAAGCTAAGGCATTGACTGGTAAAGAGAGAAACCGAACTTCTGCTTACAGAACTGCAAAGTTTGGGGAAGAAAATGTTAGGATGAGGAGTGCTGGGCTTCAACTGTAACAAGAGATGTGTAGTTAGATATTAGGTTATTTAGAAAAGAAAATAATGCCTATCTTACTCTGATTATTTTTTTTTTTTTAGGTAGTTAACCTACGCAGGCTGTGGCATCTCCAGTGTTGGAGGCTTTCTAGAGCTGTTTGAGAAGCATCCATCAGGTAAAGTAGAACATGTTTCAGGGTAAGGAAGATCTTTTCTGTGATCCAACAAAGGCAGAAAGTCCTGGGGACAAGTCATGCAGCCACAGTGGAAGATAACACTGTCCACAAGACAAATTTTTGTGTGATGGAACTTTATAAAAATGTGAAAGGAGAACAATTTCAGGAGTGTACAATCTTTGATCAGATGGCCACAAGTCCACCAATCTGACCCACAGTTTCAGGCCTGTTTAATGTGTCAGACTCTGAAAGAGTGAGAAAACTACTGTTGCAGCCTGAGCAAGGGACAGGGAACAATGAAACTGCCCACACAGAGAGGGTCTGCTTTAGGGAATAAATCTCTGCATCTCACATCCAGTCAGAGGCACAAATAAGAGTGAGGAAGTGATGCTCAAACTCATTCAGAAGGAGGGAGGTACAATGTCCCTGTACTTCCCAGATCAGCCATGGCACAAAGCCTTCACCTTAAGGTACCAAGGAAGTCTCTTTGCATTTTCACAACGGTTCCCTTTCCCTGGGGTTCATTTATTTCCTTTTCCAGGTGCTTTATTTCCCATTCTGTTAACAGGCTGTGATTTCTGTTACAAACCTATACCTCAGGCACACAGTGTAGCTCAGCCTGAAGGTCAAGGATGCCAAGCTATGCACAGCCACCCAGGGTGTCTTGTTTGCACACCACATTTTGCAGAAGGCTTGCTCTGCTCAGCCGCTCTCAGGATCGGGTGCTCCGACATCCAGTAGCTGTTGCGAGGGCAAAGCAAAGGATAGAAGCAGGATTGAACCAGCAGCTAAATAACATTTAGCTTTCATCAGCTTCATCGAGCACAGTATGAACTCCACAAGAAATCATGGAGAGCAGCTTCTAGCATCCTTCACAGAGCTCCCGTGCACTTCCCAGCTCCTCCAGAACAAATTAAAGCCAAGTGCCCAGCGAAGAGCACGCCGTGCTCACCTTCCAGTTCCAGACCACGACATTGTGCTGATCTGGAGAGTAAGATTATGGCTGGGACATGGCTTCTACCCCCTTCAAGAGGCTTGAAGGTAGAAAAACACGCAGGCAGTTAATCACTGCTGTCACAAAGGATGGGACTTTCCCATCACATCGCATTAGTGCGAGGGATGGAGGTTATGTGGAATTAGTTAACAACACAGTGCAGCCTTGCCAGCAGCTATGTGACATGGCTAAATATAAGGACCTGTCTGAGGCATTAACTACCTGTATAACTACCTGTTAGGCTGCAGTAGACACTGTAGTAAATAGGTGCACTGCCCTCATTACTTCTGAAGCATTATAACTACAACGTTGTGCCTCACACTTCTTTGTAAATACCTACTGCACAGGATTCCTCTAATTTAATGAGATGTATAGATCAGGTTTGTCCCTTAATGTGACACAATATGATTCAGAAGCTCCCTACAAAAACCAGGCTGGTGCAGATGCTGATGAGTGCCTGGGGTCGCTGAAGTCATAATGTCATTGTCTGCAAGGGGATTTTGATACAACTTCTTGTTTTCAGGACAGGACTTTGACTGCCAGCCAACTCCTTGCAGTAAGGATGGTATCTGCAAAACAGAACTATAAATATGTACAGCTGCTGTGAAAATGCTTCTATTGTTTCTCAGACACTTTGGTATATCAATAATAGTTCTGTGCAGATTAGTTATAACCAAGTATTTCCAGAGTGTAGGATGGGGACGCTATACTATGAAAGACACAGGAACCATCTGTTAGAAACACGGAAAAGAAAGCAGCACAAAAAGCTCCATCACAAACCTCATATTTGCTTTTCATTTATAGTCAAACATTCTCCCACTGCATTTTCGGAGGGAGAAATCCTGTTGCAGTCATGAAAGCCTGTCTGCAACTTAACTAAATGAATTCATGGATAGAGGGGAGCCAGTATCAGAGACAAGACATTGATCTGCCTCTTGTCCCTGCCCAGTGTCAGCACGTATTTCATTATACTATAGTGCTGCACAACTAATTCTCAAGGGCTTGTAATAGATGAAGCAATCACAATGTGTTCCTAATGAGAGAGAAAAAATTTCTCTCTGTGTGGTTTCTCCTCATTTATGTTTCAGTAAAATTATTTCGGTGAAGAAATAATGACATCTCTGTCAATCAGTTATTATCTTTATCTGGAAAGAAAGTTAGATAATGCATATTGCATTTCAAAGACATGGAAGAGAGAGAATAGCAAAGTTCAGGTTTAAAGATATAGGATGTGAAACAAATTGCCCTTGAAACACATAGGTGTTTCTCATCTCATGTATGTGATTAAAGCACAAAGAAGATACTGCTTTGAAACAGAAAACCATGCAAGCACATGAGAACACCTTTTCCCCAAGTGAGAAGATACAGAAACAGTATTGGATTTGTCTTTACACAGGCATGGAAAAGGAAAAGAATTGCAGGATTTGGACTAACTGTCCAGATCTACATGAAAGTTATTGGACATAAGAAAAAAACAACACTCTCAGCCTTTACTCACAGGAAAGGTGGTCCAGCTCTCTGACCATTTTTGGGGTCTTCTCTGGTCTTGCTCCAACAGGTCACTGTCTGTCTTGCTAGACTTTCTTTTGTCTGCTTAAAGTCCTCAGTTAATCTCTTCTACATGCTTGTCCAGTCTCTCAGAGAAACGACACAAACCTACTGCATGTACATCAGCCTCTGACAAAGTGTTGTGTAAGTCTGTGACCACTAGTGTAAAGAGCTGCCTATCTTGGGTTTGGGTTTTGCTTTCACTAGCTCCATTTGTGGAGTGTATCCTTGTAGTGAAAAAGGCAGTGAAGCGGTGACTTCTACACCCAATTACTACTGAGGATGTTTATGTCCCTAGTATATGCCCCTTATCAGGACAATGAGTTTGAATCTACCCCAAATTTATTCATATGGAAGGAAAAGCACAAAGTGTGGAACAGGTAAAGCAAGCATGAAAAAGGCACAGGAGTTTCTGTAGGTGATAGTGCTGAAAGGAATGACCCAGCCAGTGCCTCATCCTACCACATGTGGCTGTACCTTACTGCACCTTTTTGGCCACTGAAAATATGTCTCTGCATAATGCATTGCTCCTGCCAAGAAAAAAAAGTTTCAGCTCTGGTCCTAAATAATTAAATTAATTAAAATATTCAGGATGTTTAGTTTTTAACTGTATGCTCAACACAGAACCAATAAAAACCCCCAACTGATTTCCAGCACTACCTAAGGTACAGGTATATAAATAAAACATGCACAGACTGGCTGTTTTTCTGAACACATCATGTAGGTGAAAATCAATAGTGGAAATAAATTTCTTCTTCACAGGGCTACCATTAACAATAAGAGTTTACGTGTTCACACTGTTTGAGGACCTGTGGGTTGACATTGACATTCTTTTGCAGGCATCCTATCCTCCGAGAGGAATGGCTAGCACCTTCTGTCGTCTCCTGGCTGGCCGTGCAACCACTGCACTCTTTGCAGCTGCAGGCACAGGGGTGTTAGCCACCGGGTACCTCCTCAACCAGCAAAATGTGAAGGCTGCTGTTCAGGAAAAACGTAAACTCTTCCCTCCCAGGTAAGCACTTGCAGTTAGGGAAGACAGCTGAGCACAGCACCATGTTGACTGAGCTAGGAGCAATGTCTGAGTCTCTGGAGGAAGTCAAAGTTGCAGCATCCTTATGCAGTCACACCGCCTGTGTCTCTGTCTATGAGCTGTGTGGACTGAGGACATGAAAACCAGCACTCTTTATTAATAACCCCAGGTTTAGGTAGCACCAACAATACCATCCGGGACTGTGAAGCAGGAATGTGAGATAGAATCAACTGGAAAAAAAATGCCCAAAAAATGACAAGCCTAAGAAATGTTTCAGATTTCAGACAGAGCTTTTTTTAACTCATCAGCTGTTTAACACTGCAGCACAATGGGGAGATGAGAAGGCTGAGGGGAGACCTTATCACTCTCTATGACAACCTGAAAGCAGGTTGTAGCCAGGTGGGTATTGATCTCTTTTCCCAGGTAACAAGTGTTAGGGCAAGAGGAAATGGCCTAACGTTGTGCTGGTGAGGTTTAAATTGGGTCTCATGAGAAGTTTCTTTCATGGAAGGGATTGTCAATCATTGGAACAGGCTGCTCAGGGAAGTGGTTGAGTCACCATCCCTGGAGGTATTTAAAAGACGTGTAGATGTGATGCTTAGGGATGTGGTTTAGTGGTGAACTTGGCAGTGCTAGGTTAATGGTTGGAGAGATGATCTTAAAGGTGTTTTCCAACCTAAATGATTCTATTCTACTTTATTCTATTAGACTTTACCATTAGGAAATTTGGAAATATTTTCACTATGCAAGGAGTAAAGAAATCTCCCATATGACTGCTGTACTTGCAGTACTCATCCAGTTACCAGCTGGATGATGATTAGATACTAATTACAAACCTTGTCTGTAGATTGACTTTGCTGGCCAAACTTAAGTAAAACAATGCTGATCAGGCTCTGACAGACCATTTTTAAGCAGTTAATAGTTAAAATATATTTTTATAGTAACAATGGAGTTGTGCATAAAGGAAATCATTACCAGTACTAGGTAGATGTGGTCTGACTCAGTTGCAAAAATGCCTTGTTAAAGCATAACATCATTTTCCTGGTTCAGTACACCATTCTGTAAATAATGTCATAAAAGCAAGCCAAGATATTGTAGAAGAATGAACTTCCCAGCTGACATAGATCAGAAAACCCCACAGATGTCCATGATGCTGTGAGAGGATGTGGGCTCCAAATTACAAACTTCTTCAGTATAATTATCTTCCTACTTGGACAAAACAATGTTAGAGCTCTTTTAATTCTGAAGAAGAGTGTTCAGCAGAGGCTTAATGGTGCTTAGTGACCTTTCAGAGCTCATTGGGATTCCTTTTCCTGACAGCCCCAAGTAGCAGAAAGCTGCAAATGCCTGTCATTGTGGTGGCCCAATGTTGTGCAATGTTGGGTGTTTTCAGTGACCTGAATCTCCCTCCCTTTCTATCATTCAATGCCACATATCAGCCAAAAGTTAATTTAACTTTTAAACCATGCAGTGTGCTCTATATCACATGACTCCTTTAACTGCTTCATAACCCAGCAAGGATAACTCTTTAAGGTGCCACATAACTGCTTGGGATTCCTCTTCTTTCCAGCGCAGACTATCCTGATCTCCGCAAACATAACAACTGCATGGCTGAGTGCCTCACACCAGCCATTTACTCCAAGCTAAGGGACAAGATGACTCCCAATGGCTACACCTTGGATCAGTGCATCCAAACCGGGGTTGACAATCCTGGCCATCCTTTCATTAAAACTGTGGGCATGGTTGCAGGTGATGAAGAATCCTATGAGGTAAGGCACTTCCATGAAAACTGTTGTATTTGATCATTTTTCATGGTAATGTTCACAAGGGCTCCTCAGATGAAGACAGATACCCAGTGAGGTATGGGCTCCCAAGATAAATTGTCTCCCAGAGAGTACACAAAGGGCATGAAGATGGTGTTTTCCTTACTCTTCCACATTAGGAAATGCATGAACATGAGGTGTTACTACAGGTTCCCTCTCTGCTGCAATTGAAGTTAATAAATTGTACCTGCTTGGAAACAGCTGCTACCCGCACCCAGCAGCCACCCTCCTTCCTACAGACAAACTTAGTTTATGGCAAATCTCTGCAACCCTGAGACACACAAAATAAAGGTAATGTGGAAATTATATGGTGAAACAGTGGAGGCAGAAGTGAAATAAAAATGTCTTCTGGCAAGAGGCAGACATCAATAAGCCACAACTTTTGCATCATGATGGAAACTGAAGACATATAGCATTAGGATGGACACTTTTACTTCACTCTGGAATAAGGGGAAGAGGAAAGGAGAAGAAAATGCTTGTTTTTGTTAAGTTCTATGGTCAGCTTCCTTCAGTCTACTATACAGTGGTATCTATTATTATACAGTCTCCAAACAGCATCCCAAGCACTGGACCACTGAGGATGGACTGGAACTTCAGGCATTCTGGACTATCAGCTCCTGCTTTTTATTCATTTACGTGTGCCACTGCTTCTGATCCTCATGAAAGTGTGGCTGTGATCAGCGGTGATGCACCTGAGCCAAGTGGCTCTCAGGAGGACTTGCATCCCATGCCTGTGAGGACATAGGGTGGCGTTACTGTGTGACCTGAAAACAAGAGACAGGCTTTTGGGGGACTCTGAGTGTGGGTTGTGTTTGGTAATACATCCTGAAACCTTATCTGCTTCCCACCACATCCAGTACTTCTCAGAGGTAACTAGAGTAAGCTTGTAACTTAATTAAGGTGCATTTACAACTTCTTTTCATTGGCTGCAGAGGACTGTCTAGGTCAAAAGAACCCCTTCATTTCATATTTACACCTCTCTGCCTTTGCAAAGCCCCTTTTATGTCTGTCACCCAGGTGTCTGGGTCAAGGGATTTCTCCTGTGGCTGAGGACAGTGGGTTTAAGTGTTTCTATCATGAAGCAGACTTTTTCTAATTTCTCTTGACTCCATAGGTGTTTGCTGAGATTTTTGACCCTGTCATTAAAGCAAGACATAATGGCTATGATCCACGGACAATGAAGCACCACACTGACCTGGATGCATCCAAGGTAGGATTGAAATAAAATCATCAGACAATTGATGCTCAGAGATTTTACAGTGGTGACATATTTTCTTTTTTCTGGTCCAACTCCAAAAATTGTATTTTCAGTGTTAATGAAAGTGGGATGACACTTATGGCCCTAGCAGCAAGACAACTGCATCCCTACCTTGTGTTCCCAACAGGAGGATCAGTCCCAGCTGTGCTAAGCATGTGGGCTACAGTCTCACTTGGCACTGTGGGCCAGCTCATGAGCTTACAGATAGCAATGTGTCTTAAGGTTTGGAAGGAACACAGGAGCTGGTGCCATATGCCCACACACACATATGATCAAACCCTACCTGCTGCTTAATATTTCCTTCATAGTTCAACTACACTGTGGTTTAACATCTCCTTGGGCTTTCCTCTTTCAAAGGGACTTCTGCATCTGGCCACTGCCTCTGCCCATGTCCATGGGCAAAGGACTAGTTGGTGACTCTGCCACATTCACTCAGCCAAAGGAACCTTCTGGTGTCTGAAACACTGAGGGATCCTGATATATCCTGAGTATCTGTGATCTCATTAATAGGTTACCATGTCTGGACAGAAGATGCCCCTCTTTTTGTATGAAGGGGTTTTGGGGTGGTTCTTTAATGACAGAATAAACAGGGGGGAGGAGGAGGAGGGGGTCTTTGTGTACACTAATGAAACATTCCTCTTTCAGATCACCCAAGGTCAGTTTGATGAGCGCTATGTCCTCTCATCACGGGTGCGGACTGGCCGCAGCATCCGTGGCCTCAGCCTTCCCCCTGCCTGCACCAGGGCAGAGCGGAGAGAGGTGGAGAACGTCGTGGTCACCGCGCTTGCCGGGCTGAAAGGAGATCTCTCTGGAAAGTACTACAGCCTGACCAATATGTCCGAGAGGGATCAGCAGCAGCTTATTGATGTAAGTATAGCTCCAGTGCTGTCGCCACCTTAATTTCCTGATGTTTCTCTTAACTTTGTCTCTCTCTGGTGCACATGTTTTCCCATGTAGCTGCAGATAATCACGACATTAATCCAGTAGTTGATGTCTGGTCAGTACTTTTAATGTAATGGCAAATCATGCAGGGTCTATATTCTGTCTGAGTACACAACAGTGCAGGTCCAAGCCGTGGAGTTATATTCCAGATATCAAGATCTGTGTCAAATGAAATACACCTGGCTGCTGACACCTCTTTGGACAAATAATGAAGTAAATTCAGGACTTTTTTTCTTCACCGTTTTCTTGGGCAAAGACTGATATTTGCTATATTGATAACCGTCCTAACTAAAAATATTACACTGAGGTAAGCATTATAAACTACCTGTATTCTGGACAGCTGGGGTGGGGGGCTTTGTCTGTAATTTCTTATGTCAAAATTACACTTATTCTGATTTCCACAATGTGGCTGTAGCCAACTACACCCAGGTGACCTTTTCCCAGTCCTGTAACTGTGTTTCAGGACTTGGTGGATCAGTCCCATAACGAGAGTTTTCGTTGTCACACAGATGGAAACACAAGGATTTTCATCATGGATGTTGTCACAGCATGTGACATGTCAAACAAAGCTTTTAAGTATCCAAAGGAATGGCTGTACCCTGTTAGCTATAATCATGGCACATTAATCCATAACATCAACCAAAAGGGAGCTGATGAAGTAACATAACTATTTATAACCCTGGAACTAGGTGTCACAGTCGGGACTAACCAGGAGTTAAGAATTTATGTAAGGTCAGTAACTTTTTTAATTGAATGTCCTTGGTGATATGTTTATTGACAAGATGGTGATGACCTATTGCAGGTTTTATTTCATTGCATTTTTTGCAGCAGGAGAGAGGTCCACAGAAAGCACAGGTTGAAATTGGAGTATGGAGAATATAATTCCTTTGTGGATTAAGGCTAAGTGCATCAGGAAGGGGAAAAGGCTTCAGTGGTTCAACATTTCACCTTGATTTGTTTGATTTTATGGTAATGCAAATCTATAGAACCACAGAATCATGGAATGTCAGGAGTTGGAAGGGACCTCGAAAGACTGTCTTGTTCCAACCCCCTCTGCCCAAGCAGGATCACTTAGATTCAACCACACAGGAACGTGTTCAGTTTGGTCTTGAATGTCTCCAGAAAAGGAGACTCCACAACCTCTCTGGGCAGCCTGTTCCAGGGCTCTCTCACCCTCAGTCACAAAGTTTTTCCTCAGATTCATGTGGAACTTCCTATGCTTCCGCTTGGACCCACTGCCCCTTGTCCTATCACTGGCCATCACTAAGAAGAGTCTGGATCCATCCTCCTCACACCCACCCTTGGCATATTTATAGAAACTGATGAGGTTAACCCTTAGACTCCTCCTCTCCAAGCTAAAGAGACCCAATTCCCTCAGCCTGTCCTCAGAAGGAAGGTGTTCCACTCCATCATCTTGGTGGCCCNAGTCCCCAACCTATCCTGGTCCCTGGGGTTGTTCTTCCCAGATGCAATACCCTACACTTGCTCTTGTTCAGTCTCATTCAGTTTCTCCCTGCCCAGCTCTCCAGCCTGTCTAAATCCTGTTGAATGGCAACACAACCTTCTGGGGTGTCACCACCCCTCCCAGCTTGGTGTCATCAGCAAACTGGCTGACTGTGCACTCTATTCCCTCATCCAGGTCATCAATGAAGACATTCAACAATACTGGTCCCAGTACTGACCCTTGAGGGACTCCACTAGTTACAGGCCTCCAGCCAGACTCTGTCCCATTGATCACAACTCTTTGGCTTCTTCCCTTCAACCAGTTCCCAATCCACCTCACTACTCCACCCTCCAGGCCACACTGCCTCAGTTTGCCCACCAGGATGCTGTGGGAGATGGTGTCAAATGCCTGAATGAGGTCAAGGAAGCCAGGGCACTGAATGTTGTAACCTCAGATTCAATCTTAACCTCATACTTCTACTTACCTCCCCAGAACTTTATGAACTTGAACATCTATGGCATCAGGCTTTCTGCAGCCTTCAATAAGCACCCCTTGATCTCAGTAAGATCAGTGCCAGCTGAAGGGCAATCAGCACAGAAGGCATTTGGTAGTTTGCAGGTTTGGCCATACGCACATAAGGGAATTTAATAGTGTTCAGCTGTTTTCTTGAAAAATGCAGAATCCTTCTTTCAAGCAGAAGTGTCAAGTGGACCAAGATGGAGAAGGAAATGTTGTTTCCTTGTGATGAACAAAGAGAACTCTATGCCTTTTCTTTCTGTGTGGTTAGGATTCTGGCTGCACGATGTCCATCACAGGGTATTCAAAGATGAAAATCTAAAATTCTGCACTAAGAGGATAAAGAAGTAAAGCATATCAGCTTGTTGACCATGTCCTATTTATTCTGGATACCCTGCCTCACTAATCTTAATTACACACTAGATTTAAAAAAAAAACCAAACAATTAACAACAAACAACCATCACCTGCCCTCCCCAACCCCTCACACAACACTCAACATGTCAGTGTTTGAGGAACTAAGAAATAACAATTTTGTAGCACACATATGAAAAATCAAATACTTATCTGCCTTAGGAAAAAAAAAGCTCAGTTAAAAAAAAATAAATCTAAATTATCTGGAATGTGGTAAGTCAGTGGCACAGCATGTGCTGCATTTATTAAATCAGAAATAGCATCTCTGATAAGGAACAGAACAAGTCTGTGATTCCAAAAGGTCAAGCTTAGCACTGATTTAATTCCTACCTTGACTTCATGCTAAGAGTGAATTGCTAAATGTCTGTGCTGGCAAAATATCTTTTCAGAACTTGTATTTTTAAACATTTTTATTTTTTCCATTCTTAATAACTCCTTGTCACCTTCTGCCCTGAAAAATGTCTGTGTGCAGGAAACATCTCTGGTCCTAGCAGTCAGGTCACTCCAGAGTACTATTTGGTGTGTCTATGTGGTATTATGTCCCCACCACAGGTTCCTCCCTACCTTTAACCAATGTTTTTAGCATATGATCATATTACCATTATCAGTGAGAATCTGCAAGACACAACTAAATTCCCTGGGTAAAGTGCTTTTAGTTTTCAGCAGAAGGAACCAGATTCACAAGCTGAACTATGTGATGTACATTGATTGCCTTCACATAAAATATATTAGACAGCGTTCTACAGCTTCCTTGAATAACCTGAATTTCCTTTTGTTTTCTCTCCCTCCTTCTCTCTCCCTTTGGTCGCATTTTGGTGTCCAGGATCATTTTCTCTTTGATAAGCCAGTGTCCCCTTTGCTAACATGTGCTGGGATGGCACGTGACTGGCCAGATGCCAGAGGAATCTGGTATGTTGTGTGATACGCAGAACCTTGTGTTGTGTTTTACAGATTGTGTTACAAATCTCCTTGCTTGTCCTAACCTTGCAGCTACACTGTCAGCATCCTCATGGCATGTTCAGTTTTGCTTTTTAAAAAGTTTTGTTGCTTAATTAAATAAAAACAAGGAAGAATAAAAAAAAAAAACCCACTGAAATCCAGCAACTGCCACAGACCTTTGTAGGGTAAGACCTTTGTATTAAGAAGCCACTACTAATACAACTACTAGTGCCATCCACCCAACATAGCATTGTAGTCATGGCTTCTTCTTTGGGGATTTATCTCCATTCTTTTCAATTTCTAGGTAAAAAATTTATTTTGGGAGAGTCACCACGCAGTTGGCCACAACTAGAGCTACAGCAACTCCTGCCCCCCGTCACTGTCCAGAAACACTGTTAGTTTAAATCACAGAGCTGAAAGAAACCCCTTCTTTCCAAATTAACTGGAAATAAGGAGACACAGAAGTTTTATTTCCTATTCTCTTCTTAGTTCTATTTCTACTTTCACAACACACTCGAGTATTTTGTGCCCAAATTCAGTATTTTCTGAAGAGAAAGGGGTAACAGCTCTGCGATCAGGGTGCACACAGACTTGCAGAGGACAGGGGAGCAGTGCAGAGTTGTAGAGAGGTGGGTGATGGTGTCTTCAGCCAAGTGACAGGTGGTAGGACAAGGGGAAAGATAGGACAAGGGGAAATGGCCTCCAGCTGTGTCAGGGCATGTTCAGATGAGATGTCAGGAAGAAATTCTTCCCCCAAAGAGCTGTCAGGGTGTGGAACAGGGAGGGGGTTGAGTCACCACCCCTGGGTGTATTTAACAGACAAGTACATGAAGTGCTCAGGGATATGGTTTAGGAGAGGACAGGGACAGTTGGACTTGATGATCTTAATGGTCTTTTCCAACCTTTTGTGAATCTACAATTCTATGCTCTGTATCCATCCTGGGAACTTCTAGGCATTACTGCATGCTTTAATTCTGAAAATTCTCCTCTCTCTAAGCAGGTCCAAGAATTACAGAGAGAATGGGATTTTCTGGGGAAAAAAACCAAACCAACTGTTCTCCAAGCAGGGTCTGACAATACTGGCTTGTGTACAGATATATAATCAGTATTACTGTGATGAGCTAAACTTGATTTCTATTGGAGAGCAAGCTCTGTGAAACCTGATCATCCATGAAAACTGATGTCCTGCTGGAAATCTGGGAGGATATTTTTTTTATTTCAACATGCATCAGATTAGTCCCCTCATGCCCATGTCAATCTGAGGAAGAGGAAAAAGATAAAGCTGAGACATTCCATTCATTGTCTCTACAAACAAGCAAACAGGAGACACACCATCAATATAATTACTACCCAGAGATCTGAACAAAACAGTCCTGACTTTTGACTCTGTTTAATGTGGGAAATATCAGACAGACTGGAAAAATATTATTAGGATTGTAAAATATTTCATTTATCCACAACTGGAAAATCTGCCCTTCTCTTGCAAGAAATTGCTGTCAAAGAGTACATATTGTAGAAATTACATGCTTATAATGATTACAATCCTGGCCTTGTTATGGATTGCAGGACTATTCACACTGACCTGCTGGTAACAATGGCACAGTTTAAATGAACTCAGCATGGTGTCTCTCCACACACCTTAGAGCAACAGGGAGACTTAGTTCTGAAGCAGGCTAACAGACTATTTGGAAAAAACCCCACTGAGCATACAGAAGTGACTGAAAATGGGGTAACTGAACCTCGGGTGACCACAATGACAATGCACAGGGTGTTTACACCCGCATTGCAAACCCCAAATGCAAAAAAAAAAAAAATAAAAAAGAAAAAGAAAAAAAAAGGAAGCACAGTAAAAAAGCCATCTGAAAGTCAGTCTCTTGGTGAACTTGAACTTCCAGATTTCACATGTTTCAAACCTGGTAATATTCCACTGTTGGTACAAATTATTCTGATTCCACCAATCAACCTCCACGGGCTGCAGAAAAGCAGCAGAAAAAGAAAACAGAGAAAGTGGAGAAAAAGTTAGGAAGAGTGACCTCAGGTTTGACCCAGCACTTAATAAACCTAGCCATGGCTGATCTGTTTGATGTAAGAGTGGGTATCTTAAGGCATTTTTATCTTGACTGACAAGCCAGCATCACTAATGTGCTGTCTGGAAGCAACATGCAGCTGATGTCCTCAGACATGTAACTTGACTGATATGGCAATCCAGCATTATGAAGTGATACCGAGGGCTCTGGGATTTGATGTAGGGGAGAATACAACTAAATAAGGACATATTGTTTGTCCTCCAGAAATATGTAAATATTAGGGGTTTTTTTCCTGGCTGCACAGTTTTCTAAGAAAAAAATCAAAATCATCCCTGTTGACAAAGGATACAGAACTTGGCTTCTCCTGTTGCTGCACCTGCCAGCTGTGCTTGTGCTAGAGGACAATACATTTTTCCTTGCTCAGTGACACAGCAGCATGATGCAATCAGAAAAATTGGTCTTCTCACTGTGCCTGAGAAACCCACATAATGCTACTGGCATGGGAGATCCAGCTGTGTGAAAGCAGCTCAAATCCCTAGCTCTGTAGAACAATATTATTTTGCTGCACTTAACCTCTCCACAGCCCTGAAAGGCTATGATGAAACTAAGGATGCTGAGAATTAATTTTCTGGGCTTCTCTTTTTAAATATACTCCTTTTTTTTTCTATTTTTTTTTTTTTCCCTCTCAACCAGGCATAACAATGACAAGACGTTTCTCATCTGGATTAATGAAGAGGACCACACCAGGGTGATCTCCATGGAGAAGGGTGGCAACATGAAACGGGTGTTTGAAAGATTTTGCCGTGGTTTAAAAGAGGTAGCACTTCAGTGTGTTTATTCTTCCTATTTGTTCACTGTTGGGCTTGTTGTCAGCACTGCTTACCGTGGTTCATGCTGAACTGACATCTCCAGGAGCAACAAATGAAGTAACACTAGTCTACATAGCAACCCACACTGATACAGCTGAAGGAAACATGGGCACATTGCTAGCTGAGTTATAGGGAAAATAAAATAAATTACCTCCAGCTTTTCCATTAAAATCAAGCACAGGTTGGCTAAAGAAATATCCCATTTTGTGCCTGTGGGTTGCGAGAATTCATAAATCACCTCTTTTTATTTGGGCTGCTCACGGCTTGGACAAGTGCACTCTGCACTGGGTTACAAACTGGCTGATGGCCGAGCCCAGAGAGTGGTGGGGAATGGAGCCAAATCCAGCTGGCGACCGGTCACCAGTGGTGTTCCCCAGGGCTCGGTGTTGGGACCAGTTCTGTTCAACATCTTCATAGATGATCTGGACGAGGGGATTGAATGCACCCTCAGTAAGTTTGCAGATGACACCAAATTGGGTGGGAGTGTGGATCTGCTGGAGGGTAGGAAGGCCCTGCAGAGGGATCTGGACAGGCTGGATTGTTGGGCTGGGGCCAACAATATGACATTCAACAAGGCCAAATGCCGGGTCCTTCACTTTGGTCACAACAACCCCAGGCAACGTTACAGGCTTGGGCAGGAGTGGCTGGAGAGCAGCCTGGCGGAAAGGGACCTGGGGGTGTTGGTTGACAGCCGCCTAAACATGAGCCAGCAGTGTGCCCAGGTGGCCAAGAGGGCCAATGGCATCCTGGCTTGTATCAGGAACGGTGTGGCCAGCAGGACCAGGGAGGTGATAATCCCCCTGTATTCTGCACTGGTGAGGCCTCACCTCGAGTACTGTGTTCAGTTTTGGGCCCCTCACTTCAAGAAGGATGTTGAGGTTCTGGAGCGTGTCCAGAGAAGGGCAACGAGGATGGTGAAGGGTCTGGAGAACAGGCCCTACGAGGAGCGGCTGAGGGAGCTGGGGTTGTTTAGTTTGGAAAAGAGGAGACTGAGGGGAGACCTTATTGCTCTCTACAACTACCTGAAAGGAGGTTGCAGTGAGGTGGGGGTTGGTCTCTTCTCCCCAGTAACAGGCGACAGAACTCGAGGTAATGGCCTCAAGCTGCGCCAGGGAAAATTTAGGTTGGATATTAGAAAGAACTTCTTTACTGAGAGAGTCATCAAGCACTGGAACAGTCTACCCAGGGAGGTGGTTGAGTCCCCATCTCTTGAGGTGTTTAACAGACGGGTAGATGCAGTGCTTGAGGACATGGTCTAAGGGTAGACTTGGTGGCAGTGGGTTAGTGGTTGGACTGGATGATCTTAGGGGTCATTTCCAGCCTTAAAAATTCCGTGATTCTATGATTCTATTTTATTGAATGAAGAATTCACTTGGCCCAGACCCCTGGTTCTCATGGCTGATGCTGGGAGAGGAGTGCATGCTGTCGAGGTTGTGTGCAGGACTCAGGGCTTAGGACCCCTTGGCTCATTGGCACTTTTGGGGATATATGGGAGTTTGTGATTAAAATACCAAGAACTAATACTAAGCAAGGGCTCCAAGATTTTACTCCAGTTAGAACAATCTTGTCTAGACAATATGCAGGTACGGCTCAAGTTGGCTCTGGGCCCAATGTGACCTTGGTAACTGCTCTGGCACAGAAAAGGTCACTTTAACATGGAAAGGTGACTTTACTATGTCACACAGGCAATGTAACAAGGTACAGTGGTACAAATGATGTGGCCAAACACTATTCTCAACTACCCCTGTCCACATCATTCCTGGATGGATTGCCACAGTACAGAAAAGCCTAGAGGTTAAGCTCTGGAAGGTTGAAATGGGCTTAAAATTGTCTCCAGGCTACATAACTGGTATTTCTCCTCCCTGGGGTCCTTGGCATGCTTATTTCATCTGACCAGTGGAGGAAGAATATTTGTCTCCAACAGACTTCTTTTCCTCCTGGGTATGGTAATATACACTGGGCCAGCTTTGGACTGCTTGTTTCATCCATCTCACCCTGGCAAAACAGCTTCTCTGGCTCCCTAGAAACATCCTCATCTCAGAAAATCCCCCGAGAGTGTAGAGCTAATATGCTGGGGACCCCTTCTGTAACACAGACCTTGTCCACAAAGAAAAAAGCCACGTAGGGACCATGTAGGGGCAGCAGGCACGTTTGATCTCTGGGTTGTGGAAGCAGAGGAACTGCAACCACAGCAGCGGTCTGAGGCAGGGAAGCAGGTCTAGTTGCCCATCATTATTTCCGGTGTCCTCACACAATACTGAAATCATGTTAGGAGAGTCCTTTATCCTGTATCCATCTGCAGAACCGAAGTGTTCACCTATATTTGCAGAGGTCTTGTAAGCATGAGCTGGTCTATGTATGATTCTCCTCTGGAGGAGAACAGAATTGAAGTTGTGTTTGGATTGCAGAAGTTAAGTCCAGAAAGTGCAGACAAGTGAACAGAGTACCAGCTTTTTAAAGGTCAATAGACGCTTGTGATTTTTCTGCAGATAATTAGTTTGCTCTCCTTTCTAATCTGGTCAGAGATCTAGTAATGAAAATCATTATACGCAAGCTATGCTGTCTCCTTATAATTGAAGTGTGGCTATTAATACCAGGCATTTAGAAGTGAAGTGTCCTCCCCAGAAAGTCATGCCATTACCTTGAAAATTACACAAAACTCAGCTTCACCTCCTCTGGTTTGCTTCATATTGTTAGAGTCCCTTGGGTTTGTGTGTTGCAACCTCGGCCCCAAAAATACCCAGGTTAGCAATACATGGCAAAAGCCGTGATTCTTGTGAAGATGTGGATTTGTGGGCTGTGGCTGTACCAAACCACCATGATGGGGTGATTTCTGATACAGTGTTGAGGAGTCAGCGAGCTAGTGTTTGTGAGAAAATAGTGAAGAAACCCTTGTAATACGCAGCAGGGATCTTGGTACCTGATGAGTGCAAACTTTTGCATCTGACCCAAACCAGACTGTACTCCAGTGTAAATTCATGCAGCTCCACAAATGTTAGTGGAGCTGCATAGTGAAGCTCATCACAGATACATGGTGAAAAGAATCTCAGCAACAAACAGACATCTTAGAACAAGGTAACTCTTGGCTGCCCTTGTCTTTTCGCTTTCTTTTCTTTTGCCATCATAGGTGGAAAGATTAATCAAAGAACGAGGCTGGGAGTTCATGTGGAATGAGCGTCTCGGATATGTTCTGACATGTCCTTCCAACCTGGGAACTGGTTTACGCGCTGGAGTCCATGTTAAGCTGCCCAGGCTCAGCAAGGTACACAAGTCATTTGAAAGGCCAGTGACTAAAGTCAGCCTTCCTGACCTGTAAAGGAACAAATGAAAAATGACAGCTTACAGAGACTGCACATTAGCAGGATGTGTAACAAGGTTCCCAGGATAATGCATGACTAATTGAGCACACTTTTATTCTGCAAATTATTGTATTTATTATGGAAATTAATCTACTCAGCAGACAGCCACCAAAGCAGGCTGTAATCCAAGGACTGAGAAAACTATCCATCTCTGCCTGTCTTTCCGGAGACGCTATTAAGCCATGGGTAATAACATTACAATAATTCCACACAATATGCAAGGTAAAAGGCAGTAAGCTCAAACCTGTTTCTTCTGATAGGATCCCAGGTTTCAAAAAATCCTGGAGAACCTGCGTTTGCAAAAGCGTGGCACTGGTGGAGTGGACACAGCAGCTGTAGCAGATGTGTACGACATCTCCAACCTGGACCGCATGGGTCGCTCGGAGGTAACCTGTTCTCTCTTTGTTTTTCTTGCTTCTTAGCTCAGGTCTGTACTGCTCTGAGTCAGCTTCCCTCTGTTTGGTTTCATGCCACTGACCTCAGTAGAGCCACATCAGTTTTTACTCTTGATGAGTCTGGTCCAATGGAAACACTTACTCAAAGGAAAATTAATAACATGCATGAAGTGCTCAGCAAATATTCCTGTGATGGCAATGAAAAAACCCAACCCTGATCAAGTTCCACAGAAGTGACTTGCTCATACCATGTGCTGAGAATCTTCACTGAGAGCACACAGGTGCTTCAGAGGTTTTGCTTTGCTAACTGTCAAACCAAAGAATGATGTTTCTCAGCATCCCAGCACAGCACTTAGACTTGCCTGCTTGATGGAGTGCCTGGCTATGAGATTGATGTCTGGTGGGCTCTGCAGTGCTGCACATGGGACACAAGACATGAGTTGTACAGCGGACACTGAGCTAGATACTACACACTGGTCAGGTATCTGCTGCAAAATGTTGGGGAAAGCAGGGATTGAGTCGGAGCGCACCTAGGTAATCAGGCACTGAAAGCAAGACTGGCTTAAAGTGTTGTTGTGTTCCTTATGGTACTCAGTCCTTAATTTTCTCCCCTGTTAGAAAGGGGGCCAGTCCTTTCACTTCAAAGTAATTGAGGAAGAGGAGTTGACACCATCCTCACGTGTCCTCTGTGGCACTGAGCAGAGGATGTGGGGGAGCTATGTCTAAACAGGGCACAGATTTAATTGTCTGCTCTGAGCCCTCCATGTTGGGCTGTAGGCTACAATGAGATGGGTTCATCTCATTTCAAACAGCACATGTTTCGAGCAATTTCAGTCTGAATGAGTGTTTGTTGTGCCAGAGAGTGGAAATGACCCTCCAAGCTTGGTGGTGCTGCTCTCATGCAAAACTTGGGTCCCAGACCTCACTCATTCTAGTTTTGTATTTAAGTATTTTATAAAGCAGAACAGCTCCTAAGAGCAAATCTACTGGATAGGGGAGGAATATCCAAAGAGCTGCAAACTTCTTACTTTAGCTCTGCTGGAGCCAAACCCTTACTCTACATCCTATCCTGTGGCATTGCTACACCCCTCCTTTCCTCACTGAGACCAGGGCTGTGTTCACTCTTCACCACATCAGGATCAACTGAGACAAGAATTTACCTTTCAAGGGCCCCATAGGTTCAGTGTTATGAGCACTCTGCTAGGGTATGGGCAACAGAGTTTCAAGCTTCTATCAAACATGTCTTTCAGACCCAGGTGTGTGGTGTAACCTCTCACCCATGGTCAACTAAGCAGGCCCTGGTGGGGCTGGTGTCTCCTGAGGGCACCCTTTTTCCATTACCAATGCAATGAACAATTTGGGCTCAGATGCCAACCATCTTGTACATGTTGGGATTTGAAGGACTGTCTGCTTGCCCAACAGCAAAATTTAATTACCTTGGGGACTTTGCAGCAAGTTAAACCTCAATTGCAATGAACAGCATGCTGTCAAGGTGTGTTCATTCAGGACAGCACAGCACCGAGAGGCTGTGGCAGCTTCAATACAGAGGCAGTTTGGTCCTGGTTGTTGCACCCCAACACCTGAGTTCAGCCAGATTCTTGGTAGATTTTCATAACACAAATACAACCCCAGGATAGTGCACTAAGTCAGGTCTTCTGTGCTGTTTTATTCAGACATGCCCTGAATGTCTTCACAGCCAAAGGTCATTTGGACAGGGGTTTGGAAACTTTACATTTTGGAGTTTGATGTAGACAGCTGTGTTCCTTTGGATATGGACTGACATTTGTAAAAGTGAAAAACTATTAAGCTGTGTTATTTGCAAAACTAGTCTGTGACAAAGTAATTTATTAATACATGAAACACTATCATGTGTGTTTTAAACTAAAATAACAGTAGCAATACAGAAGGGTTACATAGCATGATTAATTAATGAGTTCTACTGAGAGATGGCCTAAATCCACAAATTTCTGCTTATACAAAGGCTTCCACTGAAGTCAGTGATGCATTGTACAGATGGGATTCAAGGGAATAAGCCAATAGATAAAATTCAATCCCTACCTTGAAGATTTTGAAATCTAAAAAAGACAAGACAAACTCAAGGGGATAGAAATGTTTTATTATAAGACATATTTTTTCCAATACATAATAAAACAAATGCCATTATTTGGTAAATGTATTTGCAGAACTGAATTATGTTCCCAAAGGTGCAAGACAAAATTGTTTGTATTTTTGCTTTGTTTCAGTTACTGGTCAATGCAAACTTAATATGATATTTCTTCTCTCCCGGAGGCTGCAAATTCAGACCTCTGATTTCCCAACACAGCTGCTCCGTAAAAGACAATAAAATAAATTGCTAAGCCACTGAAACACTTTATAGTAAAAACAAATCCCTTGAAAATCAGTGACTGTCACAATAAAGAGACAATGGGATTTAGCCTTCGCATTCACTTTTAACAAGCCAGTCATTAAGAGTCACCAATGAACCGTTTCGTTAAGATTAAGAAAAACCAGTGCTATAGCTTGCTGGCTAACCGTACCACAGGGCCTGTGGTCTTTGCCTGTGCAGCAAGTCAGAAGACAAGATGCCTTGTACTCTCCAGCAATTTCAAAAAAGGTTACAAAGGCACCACTACCTCTGCCACATAGAACTGAAAATGTTGTGCTGCTTTGGGCCCAGAGGTAATCCCACCCCTGCCAGTGTAAATCAAGAGCTGAAAACAAAGGAGTGACAGATGACATAGAGGCAGCATGAGTTCAGGATGACTGCCTCTACTTCAGAGATGTGAACCGTGGTCTTTGCAAAACCACCTTAGCAATACCAGCACATTTGGCAGAATGAGTAGGTGGATATCCTTCTCCACAGCTGGCAAACCATCACAGCAGGGTTCATGGTCATCTGCAGAGGAACATATGTTCCTGAGCCATGCCTCTGAAGAAGTACAAGACTCTGACTTTGATGAGCTTTCTCAGGCAGTCTAAATGTCTGTGGCTAAACAGGTAGTCCTGACATGCTCCCAGCCATGTGAAAGACCTTCACAGTGGTCACATTTGAAACACATTGCTAACCCATGCCCGAACATTTTATATAGGGGACTTCAGTTTGCTTGCTTAGTTCCTACAAGAATATGAAACAGGAGCAGAATCTGGGGAAACTCCAGGGGCCTATATGACAATTTCTGTTGCTGGTGGTCAAACCGGAGAAGGGAATTGCTATAGGTTTGCACTGGACCTGCATGACTCATACTCCCTGTGCCACGGGTGTGTGATCTCTATGCTCTGACTCTCCTTACTTAGAGCTTCACCGGCTGTCCTATCAGCACAAGCCAGTTTTCCCCTCCTGTATTAACAGCATGAGATAAAGCTTCTATTACCACCATTTTCTCCTTCTTTTCATAGGTGGAGCTAGTCCAGATTGTCATTGATGGAGTCAATTATCTAGTTGACTGCGAGAAGAAACTGGAAAGAGGTCAAGACATCAAAGTGCCACCACCATTGCCTCAGTTTGGCAGGAAGTGATCTTGGTGGAAAATATGTCTGCCATTCTGACAGAAAGATATCTCTGTATCTCTGTATAAATACCTTGTGTAATAAAACACTACCTGAATACAAGCGTCTCCTCAGATGCCTGGCTGCACTGGCAGGAGCTACACTTCACACAGATTTACTAGGATGCACCAAATACAACGACCTTGGTTGCTCTTTTCTGGGGACTGCTTCCCTTTATTTCTTGGTAGGTGACAAGAAAAGTAGTGCCCAAGCCATACAAAAAGGATAAATGCTTAATTCTAGCCCGTACTTGCACTTACAGCCATACTTACAAAGTCGTCTAGGAGCACCCAACTGTCATTCACTGATGCACTTCCCCCAGTGACTGCGCGGGCAGGTGAAATCTGCCAGCCTGAGGGGCAGCTGCTGAGAGGTGCTGGCTGATTTTTCAGCAGCCACTGGACACCTTGGACACCTTGGTGAGTTCAGCAGTTAAATGGAGTGGCCAGCTGCGCAGTCATTCAGACTCTGAAGACCGCAACTTCAGCTGTCATTAAGGAACACAATGATGTCTCCATATGGGAGCTGGCTCTGTCTGGGACTGATCTGCACACAAAACTCTTTTATCTGGTCATCTCTAATGCTCAGACTTTTCCACTCCATCAGGTCACTTCTCAAGCCTGTGGTCTCAGGCTGCAGCAAGTTGGCCTAAAAAAGCCAACAGGCAAATCGTTTTGGTCATAGTCTGTATCCAACATCAACCTGCCATTCATGGCCTGTCCCAGTCTTCTCCTGCAGCTTTCCAGTTCCAGGAAATGGGGACCAGGCTCAGCTAACTGTCACGTCTCAAAGTGTCCACTCTAAGATCTCTGTTCTCACCACCACTCCATAGAATCATAGAATCATAGAATCATAGAATCATAGAATCATAGAATGATTAGGGTTAGAAGCGACTCCCAGAGGTCATCTAGTCCAACCCCCCTGCAAGAAGCAGGGACNGCCCCCTTGAGGTCCTGGCAGAGCGCTAGAAGGTCTCCCCGGAGCCTCCTCTTCTCCAGGCTGAACAGCCCCAACTCTCTCAGCCTGTCCCCGTAGGAAAGGTGCTCCAGCCCCTTTATCATCTTTGTGGCCCTCCTCTGGACCCTCTCCAACTGGTCCATGTCCTTCTTGTGTTGGGGGTTCCACACTGGACACAGTACAGTGAGGTCTCATGTGGTGGAAAGAAAAAATAGCATGATACTACAGTCCCACTGACCACTTCTTTTTTGCATATTACAACAGCCAGTGTTTCACAGTAACCACATTCAAACCACCAGATCTTGGGGGGAAGAAAGGTCAAAACATGCTCTGATAAATGTGCGATGTTGCTGTTGAGTAACATCAGCAGAAAAGATTTCAGGTCTATGTACATAGCAAAATGACACTGCTGAGGTGCCTGATGCTGCTGTAGGTATGGGTATGTCTAGGACATGCAGTCCAGTAGTGTCCAAATCGGCATTGTGGAACCCACTGCAGCACCCTGATCTACGCTAGTTCAATGTATAAAAGTCATGCTGTGTAAGCTCTGAGAAAACACTGAGAAAACGTGTTAAACCTTGTTTAACTCTCATGTGTTAAGAACACCTCCAACAAGGCATCCTTCATCAGAAACCTCTCAGCTGACATCTACAGCGAGATGCCAGCCTGGTGCAAAGCCTCTCAAGAAGGTTTTTCAGCGAGTCGTATCTGAAGAGCTGTAACTGGATAGCTAGGCCATAGCCAGTTACAGACTTAAAAGTTACAATTGGAAGCTGAGAACTACCTGGTGAATTAGCAGCTCCTGGAAATCAGCAGTATGGTGTGCTCTTGTTTATGGCTCAGGAGAGCTGTTGTGTATAAAGTAGCTTGGAGCTTCCTTATGATTTTTGTTTCCTCATCATCTATGCTAGATACATTCCCTGACATTTTCCTGTCAAGTTTCTAAATGTTGGTTAATAATAGTAATTCGGGGGG